>NW_017566728.1:4502569-4615960 GCF_001854935.1 Bemisia tabaci
TCCCGCTGCCACTCCTCGCTACACTCCGCCCGCTACGTCGCGCTGGGGTGAGGTTGATGGTGAGTCGGGGAGAAATAAATAAAATGCCTTTGATTTTTTCTTCGCTCTCCTGTCACTGTGGTATGGCGACGCCACGAGGCGCGGGAAGTGACGTGTCAATCAAGTTGGAGTTTTGCAATGCTGCAAATGTGAAATTGCACCGAGGAAAGTTGCTTTTTTCAAATGGTGCGTTAACTGTCTCAAACCTTTCGGAAAAAAAGTTTGGAAGATTCTGTGGTTTTTTTTTTTCTGTGCGAGACGATCTTCAGTATAATGGACCCTGCGCCAAAAAACTCAAAGTGAATCTTCATATGTAGGTTACTATATTTTAACTAGTAAAAATAAAATGACGTGATGCACTCCTAAACAATCATGTATATTTGAAAAACAGCTCCTTTGCATTTAATGCAATATCTTGTACAAAATATTGCATTTGTTGGTTTTGATGAATTTTTCCCCAATACTTCGTCGAAATTTTGAAGTTCCTCAATGAAAAATAAGTTCAGCTGTCCATTTTATTTTCTGGGGCACAATGTCATCAACCGATATCCCAACCGATCGCTACATCGCCGTGTTAACAACAGTCTGAATCCTCAAGTAACATCAACTGATGAAATTGCGCCTCATCGAATAAAAAAAGATCAATTAAAGTTGTATTTGAATCGAAGAATGTCGAATTTTAGCATGTTTTTATGAGGAAATTTTTCAATTTTATTTTGTAAACGACACTCACGTAGAGTAAGACGCGGCGGGGCTCCGAAAGCTAATATCTCAATCAACATTAGCAACGCACTCAACTGATATTGATAGGAACGCCTTGATACGACTATTCGTACTCTAAAGACGTGTTTGTTGCATGTGAAAAAATCGAAGGCGCTCCGATCTTTCTGGTCCATGAAGCAGTGCACGCAAAAGTGAGTGGTGCGCCGGAATGAATCGTTATACAACAATTTTGATCGATAGACAACACTGCTAAGGAGGGGATTTATTGACCGTCGATAACAGTTCAACAACACATAGATCAGGGTATTATATCTCAACGCCATACCGGTCGCGTATTGCTGTGCGTACTGCTTCTTGGGCTGGAAAGGCTGCAGCGCCTTCAATTTTTAGTGTATGCAACACGGACATCCTCACTGCACGAACAGTCGCATCAAGGCGTTATTACCGATATCATTGTCCTCTGCTTGGATAACAATACCGAGCGGTTAGGGAAACGTCGCATGAACATTCGAGCGTTGCCAAATTTCCTCCAATTGAAGGCGAATTTCCTAGAAAACGTGTGAACTTTCTTTCTTTAAAAGTTGTAGGTCTAATTAACTGTCGAACGTAAAAACTGCGTGTTAGAAGAGACGAACAATCTCAAACGACAGAATGTCCTAGAATATACGTATACTATCAATGTAGAGACATTGATAGTATACGTATATTCTAGGAGTCAAACTATTGCGAAAACCGTAAATCTATGTCGCCATCTTGGTTGTCTACATTAGCCCAATGGTCTCTATGTGGAGGGGAAAACTCGCTGCCCAATCGGAGAGCAATACAACTTTTCAATACTACGTTCTTAGTCAATTGGCAGTTTCTAAACGTAGATACTCTCCTTGAAACGAAATATGAGCATCAGCACTTCGATTTTGTTCATTGCGCTGGCATTTTTACTTTACTTTAAAAAAATAAAGCTGTGCTATTTTTGTCAAACTGAGTGGGCTTAGTTTACCTTAATTTTATCCAAAGCTGTAAAATCCCTTCAGATAATTCAAACACATAGAAGAAAAAAAAGAATACACAATGCCGTGACTACTTCTAAGTGGGGCCAATGCTGAGTTTGTATATGCTTACATTTGATTCATGTGAAAATTATAACCTCTTTAAGGCAGGTAATTATTGTATTATCTACTTACCTGCGTCGCGCTACCCATGCAATACGAAACCTAATTATTAAAAGTATGAATTGGAGGTCATCTGTTTTCACATAAATATTTATTTCTAATTCAACTGTTGCATGCTGTATGCGCCATATTTTGCTCATTCTATATTCGCTTCCTCCCGCAACATGCAAGCCTCTGATTACAGTGGCTCAAGTGTTTTACTTAAGACACGGTTCATTTTCACTTTTTCCTGGGTAGAATATAAATCATTTTCAGCAATAACCTTGAGTCCTCCTGTGTTGCGAAATCCGCTACTGCTAATATTTCTACGGACCCAACTTCGATCGGTGAGAGAAAATAATATCCCCCGTGTTTACTACCCCCCCCCCTCCCCATGAAGAAAAATTTTATGATTACCTTAAAATTTTTGTCAAAACTCGAAATAAATTTTGTCCTCTTTTTTTCATTTTTTGTGGCAGTAAATTAATGTCGTCTCTTTCTGGGACCCATTTTCAAAGTTGTACTGTTGAGTTTCACCGGAGGTTTTCAAAAGTGGGTCTGTTGCATGCAGGAGATATGGCCAAGTAACCGTGGCCAAGACTTCTGGGATGTAAAGCGCTCGAAAATTGCGTTGGTCACATCAAAAAAGTTTGAAATGAACCACTTAGCAATCTACGTATTTTGTAACGCGCATTTTCAAATTCCGGGTCTGCGGGCAGTTTTTCATAGTGGCCGACGGTCAGGCTAATCCAGAGAGAAACTAACCTAAATAAACAAACAATTAATTTTACAAACTTTTTCTAGTGTATGATTTAATTCGAGTTCTGGTATTTGCTACCCTCTTCTCACAAAAATAAAAGCTTTACATCGATTGAAATCTTACAAGAGCAATGCTTTTAACAGATCTCGAGACTGCATGTTTATTTAGGTTAGTTTTCTCGAGTCTCCCTCCAGGCAAACCTGAGTGTCTGCCACTATGGAAAAATGCCCGCAGGCGCGGTATACTTGAAAAAGGGTATAACTACGCAGAGATCGCGCAAGATATTAGATTGCAGACTTTTTTGATGTGCTCAACGTGATTTTCGTGTAATCATACATGCAGAATGTTTATTTACTTGGCTGTATCTCTTAAGAGCAACAGGTCCATTTTTCTTCCAAGATGCTATGTTAAGGCTCTGATTGAACCTTTCTTAATGTAAACTAAAGGGAACCTCCTGAGAAAAGAGATGCCTGCAAAATTGCGAATATGAGAAAAACAAAGAAAACCCATTTTATTCGCTTTGTTGACAATCTCGAATTCCAAACAATGTGCGTTCTTTTAGGAGGCTATTCTGAAATCAGAAATGATTGATTATACCAGAAAACAAAGAAAAAACAACCCCTTTACCACCAAAATAGAGATTGGCTCTTACGTGATTTTGAAAATAACCAGTTCGTTTAAGGAACGACTACGAATAAGTCTCTGAATGATGAGATGATCTATACTCAAAGACATAAAGACGGAGCGCTCGTATCTAAAAGCACGGGGAAAAAGTGAAGCTAGGTTCGGCGCTGCGCGCTTGTGTGAGTGTGTAAATGAGCGCGGGAATCCATGGCGGCAAACGGAAATTTGATTTGGACTTGTCCTCTTGATTTTTGCACATTTCTTCTTTGAAACGTATTTTAAATTCCTAAAACGAATATACTAAGAAAGTTCGGTCTGCGTCCTAATATAATACACCTACTTTTGCTCGGTAACAGGCAGTAATCTCACATAAAGTTAGTTTTTCTTCTGCTCATGGTGGCTCTGCAGGTTCAAACAGGCCGTTACAGTTCTAGATCAACGTTACTCCCAAATGAAATTAATCGGTCGACGACGGACTGAAACTAACCTAAAGTTAAAAAAATATGAGTGTGTACCTGAATTTGGGCAAAAATCAACCTAAAATACTTTGTTTCCGCAATTTTATTTATTAGTTCCCGCCCTACATTTGAATTCAAACTTGTCCCGATTTCGCCGCCAATCCTCTAGCCAATAGTAGAGGTGATTGAAAAGAAGCTCTAGAAGCTTCATTTTTTGCTTTTAGTGCTCCGTCTTTATGTCTTTGTCTATACTGCCGTGCTAAGGAAAATTGCCTTATGAACATTCGAGAGTTGCCAAATTTCCTTCAATTAAATGTTGATTTTTGAGGAAAGTTATCAATATTTTTCTTTGAAATTTTCTGGGACTTTAGTCGAAATTGGGAACAAAATTATCTGAAAAATTGGAAGGATAATATTCATAAGTTTACCAGGAGATTCGTGTTTTATCAAATGAAATTTGGCAACGCCTAAAGGTTCATACGGCCAGTGGCGTGGCGTGATTTTCGATATATCGATTGATCTGTCATTTAAACCTATGGAAAAGGATTAACGATTAACATGGTGTTCGCAGCGAACACCTTAATACTCGATTCTATACCACGAATTCAAATGGGGAAAAATCGATAGTCAATCATTAATGCCACGCCACTGCATATGGCGTTTTCCCTTAGCACGGCAGTGAGGTAAGGGAGAAGGGATTCACAGAAAGATCGGCAAATAGTATACGTACGGCGAGTGGACCTGTTATTACTACACAATGGGGAGGTTGGGACCCAGTACACAGTGCACAGTGCACTGGCATGAAGCTGAATGCAGACTCGGTGCTCGATGCACTTTGCAGCTAACAAGTTTTCTCGCTCGACTCGACGTTCACGGTGTGTGACAAAGTGCACGGGTTAATTAGCTGGGCATTTGCGCGCGCTCATCATCGTTGTCAGCTTTCACTAAAAATCCTGTCAAGTTCGAGCCCTGCTCCGACTCTGGAGTCTGATTTGAAAACAAGCGGGAAAGCTTTAGAGCTTCGAAGTTCGGGGGAAAATTTCAAATTCCTTGATTTAGTTCTCTAGCATACCATTTTTTACCGCGCAGAATTTACGTCAGTTTTGCGAGCACTGAGAAATTTGTGGAGGGGACATCGGTCCTCTCTTCAGGGGGAAACTTTTGGGCATAGATTGGATCAATTTAAACCCTCAAGCCAGGACCGGATTAAGGGGATGGCCACATGCGGCCCATGGCGGTAAATTCAGGGGGCGGCAAATTTTGCAATTTCTTTAAATATAGCTGTAAGGAAAGATCGGATTCAGAGAAAAAATTACAAACGAAAAAATATGACAAAATCTCTCAGTTCCCGAGAGTATATCTCTAATTTTGTCGTCTTCCTGTGATACAATAGACAGCATCTTTAATTAGTCGAGTTAAGACTATAAGAGAGAAACCGAACACGAAATTTGGCCTGCAACGGCGCGGTGCAGAGAGCAATGATGACGAGAACTTGAGATAACAGGAGAAACCCACGGCGCGGCGCAGCGGTCGGCATGTAACACATATTAGCGCCTATAAGACTGCATGAATACTTCACGCATTGCGTCAAAGATAGTGCGGTCGCTGCGGTCAGCAGTGGGCGGCGTGAAACGCATAGCGCCTACAAGACTGCATGAATACTTCACGCATTGCGTCAAAGATAGTGCGGTCGCTGCGGTCAGCAGCGGGCGGCGTGAAAAGCATAGCGCCTACAAGACTGTAGGAATACTTCTCGCATTGCGCCAAACACGGTGCAATCAGCGAGGCGCGGCGGCGGAAGTTAAAATTATTAAAGCACATTTATGTTTGTGTTTTCATAATATTTTCGTTCATTTCTTGTAAATCGAAGGCCTTATCCACACAGAGATAGGTTTACGGAACTTAACTTTCGCGCCAAGTTGACGGGGCTCTCGCAAAAAATGTGTCCATCACGAGTAAACGCGTCTTGTACACCCCTCCTCCTCCGGCACGTTCACTTGATGGTTTTTATTGATGTTTCAAAACGAATGAGAAGGGGGCGGCAAAATACGGGCGGCCCATGGGCGGCAAGCAAGTCAATCCGGCCCTGCCTCAAGCGTCAATTAAAGTTTCAAGTGGTTGCATTTTTCAATTTGGATGCCATCAATTTGCGATTCGGAAGGGAGCCTTGACTTTTGAAACTGTGCCCCACCCCCCTCCCGTTTACCCTTTAAGAGGTTACAAGAGGTGCTTCGGGATCATGAAAATCGGTTCCTTGCGGTCGATTACGTGGGGTACCATCTTCTTTCGGGGAATCCACGTCAATTTAGCGACGAAAAGGGAATTATGGAGGGGGCCAATGATCAATGTCCCCCTCAATAAGAAATCATTTCTGGGCCTAAAAAGGACCTATTTCGGATTTTTAGGGATCAGTTTTACGTGAAGTTTTCCGCACTTTTCAATTTTAAGGCAATCGAATCGCAATTCTATCGGGAACCGCGACTCTTAGGATGGTGACTCCCCCTCCCCCCCCCAGGAGGGCTGGGGGGTTTCGGGACCATGAAATTTGGATTCCTCAGTCAACCCCTATTCTCTATTCAACCCCGTGGTCCCTGACTTCGCATGACCTAAACTAACCGAGAGAAAGGCCTGGTGCGGGTGGTCTTGGACACCCTATATGTCTGATAAATGTTATCATTTAAAGAAAGGAATAAATCAGTGATGAATAAACAAATGTTTACCTCAAACATTTTTTTTCGGGATGGATGTTATCTACTGATGTGTCACACAGTATAATTATAAAGTTCTGAAAACCCACTATTTTTACAAATTAGCCTCATTTTTGTAATTCAGTTGTGTCATTTGCTGCAATTTATCAAAAGCATCACTTTTCAAAGCGAGGTGTGGAAATTTCAGCAGGTAGTTAGAAAATACAAATGCATCCCAGGAACATTGATTAACAGATTATTCATTCTCCTAGGATTCTGAGCTTCTCATAGTGGACCTTGTTACAAAGTTAAACAAATTCTCATCGGCCTCGATCGTCGGCCGATCATCGATATTTCCTGTTTTTCGGGTGCACATAGATGACATAGGTTAAACGGCGGAGTGTGTTTGGTCGGCTATGTCTTATCGCTGCTTTGTCGTGCCTTTGTCAGGTGGAATTCAAAAGCAAAACATCTCTTGAGTTTCCGACAATATGTCCTTCATTCCACATACAAAGGGACGACAAAGCAGCAGTAAGACATATAGCCGACCAGTCACGCTCCGCCATTCAACCTATATCATCTATGTCCGCCCAACACACGAAATTTCAAAAATCGGCCCGCTATTCTGAATGTTGTCATCATTCGTCATCCTCGATAAGTGCGTAATGTGAGAAACAGCAATCCATGAACACAATCGACCACTACCTGAAATATTCAGGAGTGAATTATTGCAAAATAAACATTTTCTCATCAAAATTTGTTCAGCACAGTGGACACATCAAAAATTGTCGAACTTAATTTAAAAATGAGCGATCAGCGTTAAGTTTATCTGAACTACTTTCATGAAGTTGGTAGTCCGGATAAATAAACGTTAAATTAAAGAATTTACAACTGTTGAACAGCAATCATAGGGCCAGATGTCATTTTTTCCTCATATTCATCTTCGTTTTGCGCGGTATCTATATTGCACCCTCTAATTTTCAGTCAGGGAACGACAACTCTCATTTTAGGCGGCATTCTCAATGTGTCGAGTTGGTGTTAGTTTCTCTGTATCTTATGTACAAATCCAATCCACCTTTCGGGGTCGTATGATACTTTTCTATTCACTTTGCTCTGGGAGACGACAAACCTCATGATCGTGAGAGAACTTCCTGGTCCATGCCTGATTTTGATTAGATTAAGGTAGTTCCGGTTGGCAAAGTGAAATAAATGATAATGCTAAGAAAAATGGCAATAGCGAAAGGTGTGCGGGTGCAATGTTCAATGTGCAATGTGAAGTGTGCACTGGCTCGAATCACTCCGTCATGTGGCCGCGTCGCGTCGCGTCGGTCCGCGCTCGGTCGCGACTCTGATGGAAAAGTAATTAAAAATCATAATTCAAAAGATATGCCATGCATATATTACACGTACTCCACGCTCACAACGCTGCGTTGCCGCTCCGCTAAAAAGACCCGAATAAAATAGGCGGAAAACTACCCAGTGCCCCGCGACTTGACAACTCTGGCTGTCCCTCCGCCCGGCGCTCAGAGAAAATACCCTAGAAAGGAGCCGCGACATTTTATGAAAATGCCATTTTTCCCCTCTTTTTTATTAGGTCACTTTAGTTTCGTGCAACGCTCTGTGCATGCTGAGGCGCCCATCATCCCGTGCAACGTTGTCGCACTTCCGGGAAATCCAGGGATCTGCTCTGCGAGTCGAAATGCGCTTCCTGCGGCCTGGCAAAATGCAGCTTACAGTGTACGGTCTATACGACACTGACATAATATATCAAGCCCTCCAGGATACGCACTAATAAATTATATCGTGCTTATTACAATTATCCCGTGATTACTTTATTGCTACAATTCCTCCATTATTTGTTTCGCTATTCGCCATCACTCTCGTAGCGTGGCGTGGCCACAGCCCAAGGTCACATCCCTACCTCCGACGCCCTGGACATCCCTTTACCAGGAAATAAATTCTTGCTTCTCTTAAAATGCACTCATACTATGCGATGAACACGCGACGTCACAAATTATATTGTCATTTATGTTAATACTTGATCCTTTACCACCACTCATTGGGTGCAAAATTGGCACATTTCCATAGACGGAGTCATCGATTTCGGGATTTGTAATGAAAATTTTAAACAAATTTGTGAACAAATCCACTTTTACTTTAAAAGGCAGATAAAAAGCAACATTTGCATGCTAAAGAGTGGCCTAAAATAACATGCTCTGTATGAAGGATAGTTTGTACCGATGAAGTTGTGTATTTTCAAGGATATAGATTGCTATTGTGGAGTTCTGCGTTTTGCCTTACTTGACAAATTAAGGAAAATCCTTTCGTACGAATTTACTATTTCTTCTCTGATTAATTTAGTGTCTCCCCTGTGTGTGTTTATTGTCCCCCTCTCCCCCAAGAGGGAAGCCCCCCGCCCCCACCCCCAAACATTTTCTTTAGGAAACTCACAGGTCCGTTACTGGATTGCAACGTTGTGTGTTCCGTTTGTGTATAACGGGAACACAGCTTATTTTCCTCCGGACAAATAATCTAAATAAACATACACTGTCTAAACGTTCGGGCTCAAAATGTTTAATAGCGTTTTACCCCCCCCCCTCCACATAACCTCTTCGGGCTGGTTACTATGTTGGCGCGTCGCGTCGCATGAGAGAGGCCCGTCGCACAACACAGCACATTGTCATTCTTTAATTCCATAAACTTGGCGTCGGTGCGTTAATCAACACTGACTCGGTGTAACAGCTCAATCGTAAAGAGTCATCAAAGTTGCGATTGTTTTCTTCGTCTGGAAAAGTTGGGAAGGTCCCACTCCAGGCGGCAAGAAGACCGCAAGGATCGTGACAGCCCCCTTAAATATTTAGCATCGTTACTATCATTAAGACGCGAGTAATAATAATGGGCTCTCCATAGTTCCGAGAAAATTTTATGTCACTGTAAAATGCGCACTCGGGCCCTTGTTCAGCGTCGCTCACCGGTCGCGGCTACCTGAAAAAGCCTTGAAGTTGTGGTGTAGACTTAATGCCCCCATAAATTGGCCGATTATAAACGGCTCTCATAAAATGACCGATTATGGCTCTTTATTATTCAGTTGTAATTGTCACGGGCCCTTTTTACCCTTTGATGCAACTTTGTTACTCTCCCGTATCAGCGCCATTAAAATCAATTTTCCGAGAAAAAAGCTGTATGCATCTATTCAAACTATTCGCTCTATTATGTCTGAGATGAGTGTAACCTAACCTCAGTTGCGTTGCGAGAAGGGAATTTTTACCATCAATGTACGGTTAAAGTCATACGGCTTGAAATCGTTGAGAAGTACATTTTATGCACATAGGCGGTTCTACGTGGATTCGCGTAGACCTACGGGCGGAATTAGAGGTGACACCAAAAGTGCGAAATTGTCGAAAATAATTTTATTGAATTAAATTGTTAAGTATTTATTTGTCTACTTTTTGTAAGAATTATCTATGTTACACGTGCAATTTACTTTGAAAATGTTTTGATTCATTTCCTTATTTCACTTTCTGAAAATCTGCAAAATAACTGGGAAAAAATACATAAAACCCAGATATAGACAGTGAAATTTTTCTCCTAAATATTACGATTTTCAAGTTAAACATATGTGTCAAAATAGCGTCCGTGAGAAATTCAATATTCAAAATTTTCCTGGAAAGGGCCCTTCGGACCCCCCTCTTAAAGAGAGGGGCTTCCGGTGCACCCCCCCCCACCCACGCGCAAAAAAGATGGTTCAAAATCTTTTGACACCCGCAAGCACAGAGGTCTAGAACCGCCTATGTTTATGCAATTGAAATGGCGATCTCGGAGGATGCGATCATTTCAGCACGCAAAGACTGCTAAAGTCTCACCCGTTTGCATGGAAGTGAAGTCTTTTTTCAGCAAGCAATTTTCCGTTACTTCAAAATATAGGCAAAAACAGATGTGCTTCCAAGCGTTTGTTTAACAGATGCTAAGCTTGGTGAACAAATCAACGGCAAACATAGCTAGAATGATGCAAGATGATGGAAATTAAACTCCGAGACACCTTTCGCCTCGTGATTGGACAGTTACTTGGAGAGCATTCATTCAGCTTAGCGATTTCATGGCTACCTGGCTTGGCTCACTTTATTTCCTTATTTGTATAAGTGATTGTGCTCAGCTCTGCTAACACTTGCAGGAGTGCAGAGGTAAATGATTGGAAGGACGGACTACAAATCCCACTAGGGTTAAATCTTGGACACCGTGCATGCTCGTGTAAACTTCACGCAGAATATGGCAGCCACGTTGGAAATTCCTAAAACAACCCGTAAGTGCATACTTTCTCCGTCGGCCAAATCCACTCACTTTCCAAAAAACTGAAATTTACTCGAGTCGGACAGAGTATTTACATATTTTCGTAGTGTATTACGTCCGAGTGGTTCTCCCACCATAATATACTATGTTGAAGAAGAAGGCTAGGCCATATGAGTGTTAGTTGTTGCCGAATTTCCATTGATGAAATATTTATTTTGAGGAAAATTTCTTAGGGTTTTATCCTAAAACTTTCAGAGAAGATTGTCCTAATTAAGCGGCAAATTCCTCCGAGAAATTCAAAAAACATAATCCACAAATGTTAAATTAATTTAAAATAATTATTATTTATTTTATTTTAAATGTTACTTATATGTATGTTGGGTTTTATTTTGAAAGTTTCGTTGAAAATCTCGATGAATCTAAATAAATCGATGAGTTAGGGAAATTTTTAAGTTAGTGCTCGTTCTACAGATTGCAGTTTAAATTAAGGATCAGCCTGTTGGCGTAATTTTCAGACTTTAGACCAACCAGTCCGCGAGCTGGTTGATTGTCTACATCACGGAATGCGCAAAAATTTCGGCGGATTCGCGGACCTGACAAAAAATTTGTTCAGTCCACGGACTATGCAATCATGCCAAGACTGCATAACATGCATATTTGCCGAAAACACCACAGGTCCATTGGACGATATAGCGTGGATTTTGAGACGCCGCGCGCCGACGCGAAGAAAGCAAATAAAATATATTTAATTTTACAGCTCTTGTGTTTCCTCTCGCATGAGATCTTGTGGTTCGGAGGATTCAGTAAGCTAAGCTCCCCATGTTACTACCGCTAGGTGCCTGTTTTAAAGCCGTCACTTCCAAGACTCTTAGACCACAAGTTTAAAAATTTTATAACATCGTCGCAACCCGTATTCTTGCATTACTGCTGCAGACAACCTTCGCGGCAGTCCACCGAGATACGAGGCACCTAAGTTCCTCGAAGACAATTTTCGGTAACGTTGCCGTTTTCTGTAAAATCAGATCATCCAACACAGGAGTATTAAGACTTGAACCGCAATGTTGGCAACACTGCTGTCAGCAAATTGCCATACGGCGAGAAAATTTCGACTTAAGCTCGTCGACACGAGTCGAACAACTATTATATTCTGAAAATGTGGCAGCAAAAAGCACTGGAAGCCATGGTGAGGGGCGCGTGCCATTGAAGAATGCGATGGAGGGAGGGGGTTAAAAGCGTGTTTATGCGTTTGGTTATTGCTTGTCCGTGTGAGCAAGGGAATCATACTGAGTATCAGATCATATCCATCGAGCTACCTTTTGGCTCACAGCAGGGGCAGGGCTGCCAACGCAGAGGTATTCGCTTGCTACAATTCCATGGTGCACCTGCGATCTCCGGGGTTGAATTGGCGGTACAGAGCGCTGCAAAAATGGATACATATATTTTTATAAAATGTGCGGTGAGCAGCTGCTGAAGTTCTCTTCACTCACACTAATATTGATTTTACACTATGTCTTTGTGCCATAATCAGCCGTGGTTTTTTTGTATTCTTTAGTATAGAAAGCATAATTACGCGGAATCAGCACGTATGTAATGTTTAAGGGATTTTCCGCAAGAGGCAACTCTCATATCGTCGCCCTTATGACGTAAGGGCGTAACTCAATTTTCGCGTGAGCCCTGTCTCACATATGAATCCATGCTTTCTGAGGCTCATCCCAAAATCGGGATACGCCCCTACGTCAGAGGAGCGACAATATTACTCCTTGCAAATGTTTTTAAGGCAGTTTCTTGTGTGTGCTATCACGTGACGAGGTTTTACTGTAATTTTAATAGAAATGAGGTACAGTAAACAAGGATAACGAAGGTGTCAGCTTAGGTTTTCCAAATTGGTGCAGATCTAGTCTCTTGGTCGCTCCAAGAGCCCTTTAAATAATTTACCTCCTTAAATTGCTTAAAAAAATAGAATGTGCATTGTAACATCAAACTTCCCTCAGTGTGCGTAAGACCAACAAATATTTAAATCCTTTGCTACATCACCATTGAGTTTTCTCCGAAAAGTGTTCGAAAATTAGCACACCTAGGACGTTTGGCGACCCCCAGTTATGCATGAGCGCTTAACTTTTTCCCCCGTGCAGTCCATTCCGATTTGTTCGATCAGCATCGCATGAGAAATGGAGATCCAAAATCTGGTAAGCGCCATCAATTGTTGCCAAGATCTTGCATAAAGTTAGGAGCATTCAATGTTTAGAATTGCTACTGTTCACGAAACAGGGCGCACTTAAGAAAATATAAATGTCCACGTAAAACGAGATTTTTGCCGATAGAATGTGTTGAACACCAAAATGATCTTCAAGGATGCAACTTTTAATGTTTTTATTTTTATGTCTTTCTTAACCTAATCGTTAAAATGAAGGTGGGCAATGTCTTGTGCATCATAATGTAATGCTGAATGGACTAAATGGTTAATTTCGGAAACAAAATATACGTCATCGATAACCCTAGATAGGCACTTTAATGGATGAGTCAGAAGCAGCAGTTCCAATAGACAATGGCCATGCACCAGACAAGGTGCGAAGTATATGTACATTACGTCTATGGTATATTTAATTCATGGAAATTTCACTTAGAACACGATTCGTACGACAAAAATTGATGAAAGTAACCCCTAACAAAGATATAAACGTTGTCCGAAACAAATAAATATTGTTAAATCACCAAAAAGAAATATCGTCCATTTTCTTAGTTTGGCGTTAAAGTCTCCAAAAATATCGACAGCAACGATACAGTGCTAATGGACCACTTTATACACGGTATGAATTCAAGCGTTATGATGTATGTTTTCTCATCAAAATTTCACGTAGAACACGATTTGTGCAACGAAAATCACTAATAGTCTTTCCTATATCAAAGACATTGACGTTTTTTGATCATAAATTCCGCTCATGAAAAAAAAAGAAGAAAAAAGAAAAGAAAGAAAAAAATATCTAATTGAGTTTAATAGCACCTTAAACTTTACTAAAAACAGTCTCTCCGGTACACAAATATGGCGACCTTGATCTCGGCGCTTTGGTTCAGCTGTTTTACGTTGTTTACGTAGTCAGTGCACTCAGCCTATTGTTTTAATTGTCAGCGGGAAATACAAACTTTTCGTACCGAAGGTAAATAAAATAACATTAATATCTTGAGTAGGGCATGAGTTTAGTAAATTCCGTTGCGAAAATCGTATTCTATGAGTTTTGAAAAGGAAGTACATATAGAATGCTTAAATTCCTGACTATACATTTCTTCTAAGACGTATTTCTAGATCGCTTTGTAGTGGTTTCAGATAGCTTTGCAGTTTCTGCTTCATTCTTCTATACTTTCATCTTTGCTAAAATGTTTCCACTGATTTTTGGACTGAGCACTGAACAAAATCCTTGTTCTGTGGGTCGGAACGTCTCCCTTTATTATAATTTGTTTGTCGGTTTGTACTTTCATTTATTGCTTGTTTGTAATTAACATCATATAGTTGAATAAATAAATTGAATTTTTGACTTTTAGCTCGATACCTACATCATCACTATGTTTTCGATCTATAACACTCGATTGGCCTTCATTTGAAAGGGTAGGCAAGAACAGATCTCGCTCGTTAAAACAGTCGCATCCTCAAAGATTGTCATACGGATTTTACATATTTCTGGGAGTTGCCAGAGATTTGGCAAAGGCCCCGACGTTTGCACCTCGCAGACCATTTGCCCGAGCGCCACATAAGAACACGGACAACTGCACATTGCGCATGCGCGAGCGGAAAGCGAGGACAAACTGAGCAGCATGTCTCCGAGATGAGCCCTGTCCAGCATCATGACTCGCTCACTTGCCTAGACTACAGGTCTACAAGTCCTTCTCTTCGCCATCCCGTCCATGATCTCCAAATCTCAGCTCCTCGGCGAGCACCCCGGTGCCCGCCATGCGAAAAACAAGGCTTTTCGGTGGAAGCTGGCACGGGCGGGTGGCATCTCATGCCGAAACAATGCCACTATGCCGGCGCTGTATGCTATATGCCGTATGCCGCTGCGGCTCCGGTGCCCATACTCGACGACTCATCGCTTTCATCGCACCTATAACAATATTTCTCCAGTCATACTCATGCTCGTGCGCCTTCGCGCCGCGCTGTCCCGCTTCGTGGCCGTTCCGCGAGTCGGAGCCAGTGCGGAGCCGCGCTTTTACATTTTATCGAACGAACAATAACTTTATCTGTCGAGCGATTAGAGGGGGCAAACGAAATATGCTCGACCAGTTATAATTTGTACCCGTCGCCGTGGCTCTCTGCGCTTGCGCCTCGACCCGTCTTTTCCGTCGCTTCACGTGCAGGTATCAGTATTTCTGTAGTCATAGCCGAGGGAGCAGTAACTGCGAAAATCAAGTTTTGAGAAAACGCATGGAGAAAATACAGGAGGTGGTGGCAAGGCAGCCATCTTGAAGATTGGCTGTGACGTAGAGAAGTACACGAACTGGCGCGCTGTTAAAAAAAAAAAAGTACATTTTATGATGGAACCTGTATAAAGGCCTACATCACCACTGAATCTAACATTGAAAGTCATATAATTGAACATTAGTTACCATAACTCTCAAATTTCTGCGTTTTTGACGCACAGAACGTAATTTAACATATAGTTATACCTTCAGAACAGGACGAGTTGAGATAAAAGTTGTCATTATAAGAAATATATATTTTTAACTTACAAATTATTCTCAGTTACAGTCGAACATTGATAGGAAAACATATTGAAACAAAAAGTCAACAGTTACGAGTTTTTAGAGCCAAAATAAGTGGGAACCTTATACAACTTTCCCCTCTCCTTTTTAAGTTTCAAAGACGTCTTGGTATAAGGGCGGCTTCATTTTTAGCTATGACGTAGAAAAGTAAATTTCTCCGCTTGCCGCCACTCTCTGTATTTTTTCTATGGAAAAAATGGGCTCTCAAGCTTCTGACCGGAAAATTATATTGAAAGAAGCCTCCAATATATTTTCAATTTGCCACGAATCGTCCAAAAGGCTCCTAGAAATCGTTTGGATGATTAAAGATCTAATGCATTTATTTCAATTTTGTTGAAGCTTTTAATTTTTTTAAAAGTTCAAAGTTGTATCGTATAGCGAACAATGCGAACATATTTAAGTTGTGTTTTAACCGATAGGTGCTTGCACTACTACATTCGAGTAAAAAACCGATTTGGATCAGTTATGCCGAAAGCGTCTTACTCCTTTTTTCCAGTGAAATAATAATATGAAGCTGTAAAAAAAAAAAAAAAAAAAAAAAAAAAAATAATAATTTTCAAAATTGGAAAATTTGATGCTAAAAAGTGAAAAATGATTTAATTCTACCCATGCAGGTAGATTCGGGCAGCATCTAGACATATGAGTTACTTTCAAAGATTAAAAGACATTGAATGCCCTCTTGAGAACTTAGTGATCAAAAACTAAGTGTTAAGACGAAGAAGAAGGTAGAGCGGTACATGGCTGGGTTGTGTCCGCGGAGTGCGCAGAGGTGATAAAAATCTTCCCCGCTCTTCTTTTTCTTCCCGTGGGTTCTTTTCTTTCGCCTTCTTCGAATTTTGATATGAGGTGGAGCTGAAAAATAACTAATCGGAAAAAACGGACTTAAAAGGGAGGGGATTTGCCCGGGAGTTCCAGCTAATCGGAGCATCTCTTAGCACGGGCCTCAGCGGCGTGTCGTGCTTTGCGATGGATCGATTAAGCTGCCATTCAAACCTATTGAAAAGAATCGATCGAAGGGTGTTCCCAGCGAGCACCTTGATAATCGATTCTTTAGCATAGCCTCTAATGGGAAATTATCAATATTTGATAACCGATCCAGAGACGGAGAGTGTCGACGAAAGGCAGTATGGGTATTAACGAGGTGCAAACACGTCACGAATCTATGATTCGGGGGCAAATGCAAGGGCGCTCGTGTCACGCTCAGCATCCCAGGTCTCATGCCAGCGGGCTGATTATTCACTTTGATAGACAAAGAAAAAGGCAAAATGAAATAGTCCTATTGGTTTAAACGCTTGGTTCTTATAGACCAAGAGGGACAATGATAGACTATGACTACAGGGATAGGGTCCCTTGTGGGCTCATTATAGACAATTAAATCTATTTAACCTAATGAACTTTAGTCTATTACATTGCAGACTTCTGCATGTTTTCCAGTTTTATTGCCGCTCAGATACATGTGTTTACTCGTATTCATAAAAATGCTCCAAATTTTTCGAAATCGGTTCAGAAAGCATGTTTTTCTGGATGTGCAAGACTCCAGACATAGGAGGAACTCGGACTTATTTTCTTTTATCTTGGGGGGGGGGGAGGGGTAAGAAACCTTACGTCTTAATATGCCTGGGCAAACGTCTCAAGCTCCGATAGGGATTTGGCGATGCGGCGGGCTTTCCAGCATAAATTGTGAAAATTTAGACGTTCAAGAGAGTTTCAAGTTTTCACCAAATGATGCATAAAATACAATTTTAAAGAAAATAGAAATGTCACGCAGTTTGGTTTTGCAAAATTCCTCACCTATTGGAACGAGAGCAATGATGAAGAATTCTAGTGAATCAAGTCCACCGACATCCCTTCAGCGGACCCTTTATTGAAAGTTTAAAGCAGCCCGATAAGACATCGAAACGCGATATATTGGGAGGCTAAGATAGGGCTATGTCTTGTCTTAAAGTGCTGACATGGTTTTAATAATCAGACCGCAATTTTGCCTTCATTTCTAGGTTTAAAAAAACGCAAGGGAACAACAATTTTCTGGCGATTGAAGGAAACAGCGAGCGTGAGACACTAAATCAACATACTCTGGCATGGAAATGCGGAGCGGATAATTTCAGCCTATTTCCGTGTCCGTTCGCAATACTGCCGTGCTATGGAAAAACGCCACATGAGCCTTCAGGCGTTGTCAAATTTTCTTTAATAAACCACAAATTTTCGGGAAAATTTGTAAATGTTTTTCCTCCAATTTTTCAGATAATTCTGTTCGTAATTTCACCCAAATTATCTAAAAATTTCAAGGAAAAATATCCATAGCTTCTTTCAAAAATAAACATTTTATCTAAGGAAATTTGGCGACTCTTGAAGGTCGATACGGCGTTTTTCCTTAGCACGGGAGAAGATCTGTGGCTCCCGTAATCAATTACACCGATTAAAAGATCAGTTAAAGAACAATTAAGGGGCACGGAACCGATAATTTTTGAGACTCGACAGCCGAAACAGTGTCGAGGAAGCGGATGCTCCAGCGCGAGGGAGAGGGGGCTGGGAGGTGTAAGTGAATGATTTATACTAATAACGTGTTACAAGGCAGATCGAAGACTCCAGCAGAGGGCAATAAATAATTGGGAGATGCTGAATGGTTGGACATGAACGGCGAGTGTACATTGCGGCTGACGCTTGCGTCAAGAATAATGACGGGTCCTTATACAGGAGCCACAGTTATGCCTCACCGGTTTATTACAGGCAAATTATGTTATCAAAACTACTACTTGGGTGCTTGAGCCTCCACGCAAGGAGCCATGCCATGCCACGCTTCGACCATGACTCCCGCTTTTTTTTGTCGCATCAGGTCTGCTCGCCCTGAGGCCAAATGAGGGCTATAGATAGGGGCCGTTTTCGAGCCCACTTTGAATTTTCTCAACTCGACGCTTCTTTCGCATTGAAGGTCTATATGTTTCGGAATGCATCATGATTTGATCAGTTTTTCATATTTGGTCTCTTTTTGGGTCTCATACCAGCCTAAACATGGGTTTGGAGGATGTTTTCGGCGAAAATGCGGATTTGGTGAATTTGCGGTCGAGTGCCAAAACATGGGGATTTATTACCAATATCCGCCTTCAGACCCTCATGAGGGCTGAAAATAGACCCTCAAAAAAGACCAAAAATGACCAAATCATGATGCATTCCGTAAGATATGAACGGTCAATCGTCATAAAAACGTGGAGTTGAGGAAATTCAGCTTAAATGGACCCCTCCTTTTCTTCTAGAACATGATTCTGGGCCTATAAACAGTGCATCCTAGTGACCTTGCACTGGTATCTTCCCGGTAGTGTAAAGGTCATGTTCAAAAGTACATACATAAAAGCCGCCTTGATAGCTCTCTCTATAGCGCTCTGTGACACCCAACCGCTGAAGTCCCCTATCCTCCTAAAGTCCTACAGAGAGTTAGCACTCCCTCATTTCCTCTAAAATCCCCTGTCGCTACCCTTTCACTGGGCGTCCCCTTCGTCTCCTCCCAGGAGAAACCCAATCAAGCATCTTCTTTTGCAAACTTTCCTCCGTCATGCTGTTAGTATGACCATACCAGACAAGCTGTCTAGTCATGACGTGAATACGATATCATTTTCGACCTCCATGATCACCACAGACTAATCTATGAAACAGGTCATCAAGTTTTAAAAGAATACTCAGAGGTTAATACGTCCTATAATTGAATGTATTTCTGTTAAATGGAACTAAGCACCATCGGGGGATGAAGGTAGAGGGGGGGGGGGCTTGGATTGGCGGCGGAACCGGGCGTCGGGCTCATTCGTTCCTATACTCGCAATGCTTTTCCATGGCGCTTAGTTCCGTTTGACAAAACGCGCTATCCGGCATTCTAAATTCCTCAAAAAGGAACTCAAATTGGCGCTTTGTTCCGTTTGGCAGAAATACCTCCAATTTAGAAGTTAAACAAATCGTGATGCAATGATTTATCCAATCGCCGTGTTTTACACGGTGAAAGAGATTGCATGGCATTTACAAAGGCAAGATCAACATTTAAAGCTCGAACTATTGAGAAAGGAAAAGTTGGTGCTTGATGATTTGCACATCTGCTCGCAAAAACTTTCAACTAGGAAAGGAAATTTTCACTCAGCGCATGACATTCATGGATTTATGTGTATAATCACTGCGCGAACGAGAAATGAAATTCATCTTGTAGTGGTGCGTGTTTTTTCACGGTGCATGATTGTTATCTTGCGAGAGTCAAAATGAGAAAGTGTAAATACATATACTTTTCCGATGAGAGAGACTTCAATGCCCTGATGAGTCAAGATCGGTCAGCACTGATACGTCTTAATTTCCACGCATCTTTCGCAAACAGCTTTAACTGATGCTGAGTGAACGC
This sequence comes from Bemisia tabaci, assembly GCF_001854935.1. Classification (NCBI taxonomy): domain Eukaryota; kingdom Metazoa; phylum Arthropoda; class Insecta; order Hemiptera; family Aleyrodidae; genus Bemisia; species Bemisia tabaci. The sequence goes on from NW_017566728.1 coordinate 4,522,420, forward strand.
AACTAAACAACTCTCCGTACGTTACTACCAACTGACAGGAAAACGAAGTAAGCATGAATTATTAAGTTCGTGACTTGTATATACTTACACTTCTTGTTTGCAACATTGTAGACTTCCTCTCTAACTTCCCTTTTCGATAAGAAAAAAAAAAAAAAAAAACCTATCGACACATATTCTTGAAAACTTCCAAGCATTTTCTTCTAGAATGAAGAATATTCCACAAAAATGTCAAGCAAAAATTCTGACCTACCTATCGTAAAAAAAATATACAATAAGACTGGAGATTTTGAAAAAAATACAGACACAGTCGTTCCGTCGTTGAGTAGCCATTAATTGAATAATAATTTCACAGAAAAGTACAATATTTGTAGTCAAAGGCGCCTTCCGCACAACGATGTAAATACATTAAATTAGTTTTATAGGCATGCGAAGGGCAGAGGGGGGGGATTGAGGGGTATCGAAACTACTTCAACTATAAAATTATTGTAATTTTGTTAACTCACGTGAATGATGCTCAAGTTCGATACTTGAACACATATTTGATGGTGAAACTACAAGAATGTGTACCTCGGTTGATGCGTTTCAAAAGCTACTTCATTTTTAAGATGAGACCAAACCAACATCATGGCTCGGAATTTTTACGGAAAATATTTCACACTGAGGAAAAAATCACCGACGTTCTCAAGAAATAACGTATGGTAATTTCCCATACGGCAATTGCCGTAAACCGAGATAGAATTCCTGGAGTTTCACCATCGATATTCATTCAACTTCACTAGTTTTTGTTTGTCCTTGCCTGATTTTTGCACCGGGTGGGGCACTTTGCGTTGTACGGATTTGCGTTACATTTGTTAAGGTCAGATTTTTGCTACTTTTATCCATCCGCTACGCAGTAATGTGGGTAAGAGTAGCTTCTATTTCATGGGTAATTGTTTCACAGAATTTGGATGATAAATAAAGAAAGAAATATGCGAAAAGAAGAACTTGTATTGGAACAAGGTTAAATTGCTCGTGCTACACAAGTTGCGTTTCGAATCGGCTTGAAGAACGTTTAACGATCCACTCTCACGCACTGCTCCCTATTCCGAGTAGCATCTGTCCTAAAATTACGATCACGTGATCGACGTGATCGAGCTCACACAGAATGTGAGAAACATTGACGTAATTTTGAGACAATTTAATAAAATAAGCCAGTTGCCCTTCTCATTGGGAGCCGTCCCTAAATTATGTAACGCACTTTTTTAGCATTTTTGACCCCCCCCCCCCCCCCGGTCCCCTTGTAGCGCTTTTGTGACGTGGGCCTCTGCCTCTATCATTTAAAACGTAAGAACAAAACAACGTAACGCTTTCCTCGATCTTCCTCTCCCTTGGAGCGTTACGTAATTTAGGGGGGGGGGGTAACATAGTTTTAATCGTAACTAATGTCACTCGCTTTTACCCTAAGGTGATTAGCAGTCGTGTCTTCTATTTTATAATCATAAATGACTCAAGTTAGTAAAATACTGAATTTTTTCGCTTTTAAATCTACTTTTTTCCGAGAATCTTTCATGCTACTCTAGAATATGTTGGAAAAGGCATTGTTACATGAGCCTTATTTAGAGGCAGGAAGTGCGGACGCTGAGACCCCTCTGTTGTTGTTACTAAACAAATATAAGCCTTTTTTGTGTGTATGATAAAGCACAAAAACATAGCCCGAATATACGAATAAAGAGGAGATTTGATTAAAATATAGGTGAACAAGGCTAAAAAATTATTAAAACACTAAAAGGCAGGACGTTTCGAGCTGTTACCAGCTCATTGTCAGATGCAAAAACACTTAAAAACAAGTAAAAAATTGAGTGGCGACCCGACCCCAGCCGTTATCACGTAACCACCCGCACCCCAGTGGTTCATCAGTGGTTACGTGATAACGGCTGTGGTCGGGCCTTTTTAGCCTTGTTTACCCATATTTTAATCAAATCTCATCTTTATTTGTGTGTATGTTTGTGTCGATTTGCTTTCTTATTGGTCGTTTGATTAATCAATCAGAAAAGTCATCGAAAAACCCCGGGAAGTTCAAATTCCAAGAAATCGGGATAAAACGATAAAAATCAGGATAAATCTTGATAAAACGGGATAAGTTGGGATGTAATGGGTTAACTCGCGGTGCATCGGGACCGGTAAGTATAAAACAGGATATTTGATAAAATAATAAGGGAACACGGGGAAATTGATGTATTAAGCATCTAATTGCTGATAAAATCTGGATGGAGCGCGAGCGAGCGGCTCATGAGCTTGACCGTTGAAACTGCCAACTTTGATCCTCCTCGGCCTCTCGTCCGGCCGGCCGCGGCGCGGCGCGCGGCGTGGGTAGGTAAATGTTTGGACAGAGAGACCGCCCACCGAAAATAAGCGAGTAATCGGTAATTAGCTGCGACGAATTTCAACGGAAACGATCCCCTAAAATAATCAAAGCCCGGCCCTACAGAATAACGCGCGGCACAACCGACTTATTCCCCACACTCGGTCGCAATCGTCCGAAGTGGTAGAGCCGCGGACACGACTGAAGAGCGGAACCTGGACGGCTCACGAGTTAATATCTGGACAACATCACGTCTCTGGATTGGACAAGTGGACGTATTTCTGCCGAGCGGAACTATGTGCATTAAGACATGAGCCTTGAGACCCATAAGAATATATGCATAACAGAGCTCACGTCATAATGCACTTAGTACCGTTGGGCAGAAATACGTCCAAGTGGGGCTCGAGGGCAACTAGCCGAAGATTTATGAGGATCGGACCCCGCAATTACTGTAATATAAAATTACAAGTGTTAGCTGCGGATACAGAGCTTGGACCTTTGGCTCAAAGCACCTCTGCACTGCATCTCATAAGACTCGCTCCTCGTCCGTTTCAGAGCTGAAGACAACACCTGGACAAAGGATATCGCGGGTAGTTTGTCCGCGTCGCCCAACTCACGGAACCGCCTATGTGTCCAATGCCGCGCTCGGCCCGCCTCACACGAGGATATTTTCACATTGGAGCAGACCAAAAATAATTTCAGGAAACATCTCACACGCTCAGGTTGGCATGAAACGTAAGAAAGATTTTTTTTTTTTTTGTCAGCTAGAGGGTGTAAAAGAGGGAAAATAATAAGATTAAGATATATAAGATAAGATGGACCGAGTTTAACAGAAAGGAACCAAGCCACATCTGCTATTGCCAAATTTAAGTGGGCAATTTAATTTTTTACGAGAGATCATTTGTGCGGATTCCTTTGAAATTTTTATGGATTTTGCTTCAAGTTATGGAGAATTTTCACTGAAATTTGCAAGAAAATCCGCACAACCGTTTTCATGAAAAAAATTAACTTGCCCGATTAAATTTGGCAATGGCTGATGTGGCTTGGTTCCTTTCTGTTTAACGCGGTCCAGATAATAGGATTTAATAAGATTAAGATAAGATATAATGAGATATTAAGATTAATAAGATTTCAGCCCTTTGTAGGGCTATGTAAACTTTACTTGAAATGCCGAGCCACCAGCGATAGGACAGACCTTACGGCCAAACCTTTGTGGGTCGAAACTTATATCTAGCAAGCACGTTTCGCTTAACTGCACTAAGAAAGAAATGCAAGAATAGAAATTTCAGTGAAATATTTCATGAAATTTCACGAGGCTGTGAAATATTCCTTATCTTCCATCAGGGGCGTGAATATGCAGCCCGCACTCAAATACACAAAAATAGAAGAAAATCGCAATTTGTCCATTTTGCGAAACATGAAAAGGAACTGGTTCTTTTCCAATATCTTCAATAAATTTCTGAAATTTTGTGAAATATTTTACGTGAAATTTCGAGATTTTATTTTTCATGTAATTTTGCCACCCTGCACACGCCTCTGAGCAATAGTTCATGGAAGCTGGCAACACTGTTTTTCTCCATTTAAATGTATGTTAAACAATCGATTCAATGAGTTTCAAATGGAGTATTGATAGTGTTGCCAACTTGCTAGAATCACCACTGCCACACTACGAACTTATCAGATAGGGATTAATTCTGTATGTAACGCAAAGAACAGCCAAACATTCCGACAATTGATCAAAAGACATAAGAACTATATAGGAGTAAACTGCATTAGGGCTGGCATTGGGTCATCCACACCAAAAGCGACTGCATTGACGTGACGAGTAACGACGTACCGCAATGAGCAGAAAAAATGCTGAAATCCTTATGGGCTTTTGACCACCACCATTGAGAATTTGCAGGTTTCTAAAATTTAATGCGTTTCGTGTGCAAGCGAAAACTACAGAGTGAAATGAACTTGAGGATACCCTCGGTTCATAAAAATAACAATTGGAGCGAATATGACAAAATAACTGAATCCGCTAAAATACATGTGTTTAAATTGGAAATGCCATCAGATGACGTCACTAGGCGGTGCATTTTCTCATTTTTCAATATTTTTTATACTATTTCTCACATTAGGAAAAACTATAAACTATACTACGAAATCAGCTCTTTAAGCACTCTGAGATGGAGTAATAAAAAATTTGCGTGTGAATTCTTTATTGGCTTTGAACTAAATTAGCGGGTCTTTTCGATGTTGTTATGACCAATGTTTGTTGAAGCCGGTATCCAGTGAAAAGCAAAATTAATATACTGCGAAGAATACTTCACGTCACTCAAGAGCAAAGGGAGAGGGACCTTGGGAGTGAGCTATCTGGATCGGAGTTTTTTCACTCGGAGGCATGGACTAAGTGTGCATTGGACCCATGAATGGGCTGGCACAGGAATTTATTAAATATTTTTATCCTCGTAACAAGCTCACCAATGTGGGCACGAAATAGGCAACACACAGGCCGACCGAGCCCGATATTATTTTAATTATATTATAATATAATAAAGATTAGCATCTCCGCTCGGGTAATGTTACCTCATAAGCAGAGTTGCTTGCTGCTCGTGATCCGAACCATACGAATGCATTCATAAATTCGTAATTGCCCCGGTAAACATAATAAACATAATCTACGTTGCCGCAGAGGACTGAAAATCATTGATACTCCTGTCGTACATCAAGTTTGTACGATTTTTGGGTTTGTTTTATTAAGGCGGGCAACGCTGAGGCTCGGGTCTTCCGGGCAAAAGGCTGTTCCATGTGCAATGTCGGTTTGAGCCCTTGGCCAGCACAACCACCTGTACATCTCATCGGGGCTGTATTCATAGTAGATCTCTTCATAAGTCTCTTCATAGTGCTGCTGATGAAGGCAATGTTGAAAGTCACTAGGCTCATCTTCAACTCTTTGAATTATGCAGTTTATCATCGAAGGAAACAATAAATGTACGGGTCGTCAAAACTGGTTTTTGGCTTTTACAAATTACGGAGTTAATTTGTGAAACAGTTCAAATTGCGATTTCTTGTCGGTTATCAGGCGAACACAGACAGGTTTCGTGGGTGAAACATTTTCACCGAGATCTTCTAAAATTCCGCGATAGCTTAGCCCTTTTGAATAGAGAATTTGCAGGTGTCTTAAATTTTGTGAATTTCATCTTCAAAATGGTACTGCTAGGAAAACTGAGTAAGAGGATATCCTTGGTTTCTAAATTGGACAATTATTGGTGAAAATATGACAAAATAACCTAATCTACTAAAATACATGTTTTTATTTGGAAAATGCCGCCAGATGACGTCACAAGGAGGCAAATTGTCCAACTTTTAAATCTATTTTTCTACAATTTCCCAGGTTCGAAAAAAAATATGAAAAATATTGCGAACTCACCTCATAACGCACTCTCAGATGAAGCAATACAATTTTTGTGTGCAAATTCTCCATTACTGCAGTATTAGCGATCTGTTAGGGCAGATTTGAAGTCACTGGGAAAAAACTCATTGGATCTAGAGTCCAGACTCTTACAAACATCGACAAGAAAAAGTACTCTTGATTCAATCAGAATCTAGCTTAAATCAAGAATCAAGCCCCCTAATTTAAGCGGATTTCGTTTTGATTCAAGCAAAAATCCGATTGAATGAAGAGTATTTGTTCTTGTCGATGTTTTCAAAAGTCTGGACTCTAGACCCAATGTGTTTTTTTTTTTCCAGTGTAAAGGGCGCGAAAAAAGTAAACGCATAGTAAGCACGTATAATCAACGAAGCGCTTAAAAGGAAAATTCAAATGTAGGTAAGTTTTCACTAACGTCGCTGGCATTAATCCATAAAATGAGTTTGGATAAATAAATAAATAGTCCTGGATATAATAAATAAGTACAAGAAAAGCTAGAAGGGCGGTGGAAGGCGATTGGCGCGTTGAAGAAAATGCATTCAAGATTCAGTATATTCGCGACCAATAAGCCCAACTCGGAACACATTCTCCAATTTATAAATATTAATGAACATAGTTTTTATGGTAATTGGGACGGTCGGAAGGAGACAGCGTGCGTGTTTAGCGGGTCTCGAGAGCTGTAAAAAGCGACAGGGCGCGTGCTCAAGTCGGACCCCCCGAGCACCACCCTTCCGTCATCCTGGTCAACGAGGGGGTTGATTAGCACGTCATAGATACGGCATCACACGTCTTCCGATCAAGATAGAGTGATCGCTCCGTTTTCTTTACTCCAAAATTGATTAGCATGTCCGTCGCCCGTTTGCCCCCTACCACCCCCCTCCGCCCAGTCGCGAGGCGTGAATGATCGCCCCGATTTGAAGCTATGGTAAAGAATCGATTAAGGTGGTCATTGCCAACATCCTGTAAATCGATCCTTTTCCACGGGTCAAAATGACGGATCCGGTGGCGTGGCGTACTTTGCGATATATCGATTGATTTGCCATTTAAACCTAGGGGAAAAAATCGATAGACAGGGTGTTCGCAGCGAACACTTTAATGATCGATTCTTTACCGTAGGTTTAAATGGCATAACAATCGATACTTCGCAATTCACGCCACGCCACTGGACGGATCAATCGATGTATCGCGAAGCACGCTACGCCACTTTCTCCGCCCTACCAGAAGAAAAGCCCTGTTTTCCTTCAACTTTGTCCTTCACCCTTCATCCTTTGCCGCGGTCACTTTTTCCCGGTTGCCAAATTTCGATCTGATAACAGACCTTGACCACCAGGCGTCAAGCAAAATTACATTGTGGATGAAGGTTTGAATATAATTTTATTCGTTCGCTACTGTAGACTTAAAGTTCATCAGTGGTCATTTCTTATTGAATGTTTCTTCGCTGTTCGCAGCTTATTTTTCAATGGTTCTCCCAGCAATTTTACTCGCATAAAGATAAAATCCCGTTTAATTCTTTTGCTTTGATGATGATGGGACTTTGGGAAGGTTACTTGACGAAAATTAAAAGCTGAATTGTTGTGGCTTTTTCTGACTAAAGGGACTCATGGATTTTTTATGTTTATAATCACAAATGAAACGCTGGGTGCAGGATGGACATCTCTTGGTTGCGGTGTCTCAAAATCTCCGCTGACGTTTCATTCATTATGATAAAAGCAAATGTATGTAATTCCTTGAAACTTTTACTGAACATTCTATATGATTTTACATCACTAAAAACAAAAAATTTCAGAAAATTCCCCCAGTGGTTTCCTCTCTGAAAGATAAATTTTGCATTCAACGCCTAAAATATTTTTTAATTTTCCATTCCGTTATACGACGTTCCGTGATTTCTTCTAAGATTCAGACGTGGTTCCTGAATCTGACACTTTTAGAGGCCTGTATCTTACCATTCAATTTAGTATTACGCTACACCACCAATAGTAGTAGTCAAAAATTTGACTTAGGGTCAGAATTCTCTCTGTTGGACCTTATTGAAAAATGGAACGTCAAACCCTCTTTTCTCCATTTTGATTCCAAACCGCTTACTTACCTTTCTCTGCATAAACACCGCATCGTACTCCTATAATTTACTCTTAAAATTAGTCTACAAAGACTCAAAATCGTCTTGGCCCCTTGGCCAAGTCCGCATGCTTCTCTGTATGAATCGTCCCGTGCAAAAGCAGAGAGGTTATTTCTGGGTGTCAACGCAACGTCAGTGAATGAATCGATTATGCACGGATGCATCTGATAAGCAGCGAATGCGTCTACCCCCTACGCCACCCCCCACCCTTTCAAAACGAAGCGGGAACGCGCTTTAATCGGCATACATGCCGCTCGGCAGCCGGTAAGAAATGAGTCATAAAAATATGAACTGAGCTAGGCTCGGTCTATGGGGAATCTTGCATCGCATCTCCGCGTCGCGGGCAAGAGGTAAAAGCGAAACAATTATCCGCCTTCACAAATTACCTCACAAATGAACACTTGTAAACTGTAAATAGCCAAGACCCCGCGCTACCCCCTTCTTAATGGGGGGAGAGGGGGGCATCGGGCCTCCGCCTGATTCGCAGATGTAATCCGCGCGTTGATGTGACAGGTCCGCGCAGTGAGCCGCCAGTGTCGCCAAACTCTCGTCCAATCACCGGTCCGATGAATTGACAGTCGATATGGATCGCACTCGATACATCAAACAGGTGAGATTGTATCGATATTGATTCCTACAACATGTAAACATAGCCTCAAACGTCAATTGAGTAATCTGAGGGAACGGGTTTCTTGTGACAGTTTTTTTTTTCCTTCTTCCTTTTTTTCTTATGAATATAAAATGGCAATGAAAAGTGAAATTGGGAGGAATTTTCTCATTTTCAGCTTTTCCTACTTACATTCTAAAATTTTTGTTTGAGCTTATGTTCTATTGTTATGAACCAAACTATCCATCGAACCACTATCGAATACGATCTATGAATGTAAATGAAACGGCGGGAAAGGGTATCCCAGGGTAAGGGCACCAAAACGTCCCTCCTCACGGATTTTGAATTTAATAGTCTAAACCCTTTCAGGATGTCCGAAAAACATGTTTTTGGGCAATTTTTACCTCCTGACCCCAACAACCCCCCCCCCCCGTCCAGCCGCATTTTTCGGAAAATTTTGGGGAATTTTCACGTTTTATTTCATATATCCCGCGTGTTTCGACGAAAATGTATCAAAATTCCACCAAATATACATTAGACCTATCAAATTCTTGAGTTAATAAATTCAAATTTATCGAACCATATTTAGACCCCTAAAAAATTAGTAAAAGTCGTAAATTTCCAATTTTTTTAGACTTTAGCGGTTTAAAATACATATTTTTTTTGCTTTAAAATATACGTAATATACCCAGTTGTTACCAAAAAAAAATTCAAGCCGTCAAAGCCTTTCAAGCTATTCAAGTCTAATACAAAAGTTGGTCAATTTTTCTGTGCAGCGGAGACAATTCGATGCATCTATTCTCGAGGACGTAAGACATCTTTGGTGAGAGACAGGTGAGTGAGCAGCGTCGCGTCGGGGCGGATTTCTTGTAATTCTCATCTCGTCTTGTTTGTTTTCTCATTCTCTGAGAGTGTCCACCGTGCCGTGAGCTGTTTGACGATTAACATGTTTGATAATGGCTAATCAGAAGCGCTCATCTCTCTAATTTAGAGCCTACCGCATGGAAAACGACGACAGCCTCCCGACCGATTCCGCACCTATAAATACATGCACTCAGCGCAGCGGCGGCGCATCTTGAAAGAGAACCCTCTTAGAAAATATTTACGCTCTGAGCAGTGAAAAGGAAGCCTCTGCACCGATGCCCTCGTCTTAGCATCTGAATTTCTTCTATCTTTGTGCTCAGCTCTACTTTATCTCCGAGCGTTTAATTTTGTCAAAAAAATTATGCGATGAACACTGGAAAAAAAACACATTGGATCTATAGTCCAGACTCTTAAAAACATCGACAAGAAAAAATACTCTTGATTCAATCAGATCTAAGCTTAAATCAAGAACCAAGTCTCTTAATCTGAGCGGATTTCCTTTTGACTAAAGCATAAATCTGATTGAATCAAAGATTCCTTTTTTTTTAAGAGTCTGGACTCTAGATGCAATGTGTTTTTTTCCTGTGAAGTAGAGAAATTGATCATATTTACTAACAATCTTGCCTGGTATTTACACTACGATGCACCATGACAACTTTGCATTTGGCAACTTGCGATGTCATGTAAGTTGTTTTTTTTTTTTTTTTTTTTTTTTTTTTTTTTTTTTTTTTTTTTGAATCCTCGGTAAAAAAGTTTTAAGCACCGTGCAAATAAAGTAAATATTGAATGTCTCTCCAAGGACCATGTTTCATTATTTTATCAAAATATTGCCAAAGCAACGTGAGTTGTACTAGGACGATTCAAAATTGGTTTGGATACTTAACACTTACACTACTTGGCTTGATTCCTCCTGGGAGGAGACTTAGGGGACGTCCAGCAAAATCGTGGATAGGGGGAATTCAAGATGAAATTACAAGATGCCATTTACCAGATGACCTCTGGATCGATAGACAAGAATGGTGATTAGGTGTCGCAGAGCGCCCGGGCGTGCTGTAAAAGCGACTTGTACGTGAGTATTCAGTATGTACTGAAACTAAACGCTCGGTGCAGTTGAAAGATTAAACGAAAATTACCATGCTGTATCCAGTGTCAACAATCGAGCAGATATAAGTTTTTAAAAAAAAAATTCTTGGAAAAAAGAACATTATTGCCACCACAAAAATATGGTAAATTCTATGGTGTCTTTTCAGGGATCATATTTCATGATTTTGTTTGACAACCTACGACCTCAATGCCTCTTAACCAATCAAGAAGTGACATAATTCGTGACTTATCGAAAGCCATGACATTGTCGCAGTTTCTTACCATACAAATTTCTTTGTACAATAATAAAACCTGTAGGTGAAACCTTAAAGTTTGTGAAAATGTCCAAGATAGGAATTAAAAGCAAGAGAGATGGCAAAGAACATGTTTTCTTAACTTTTGTTTCAAGTGCGAAGGTTTAATGCGCCTAGTTTAGAAGACTGTAGGGAATGTAGGGATAGAAAAGTGCCTTCAAACTATCGGGTAGGCAAATCATACTACCTGAGTACGACGACCTCTGATGGTGAGTCTGAGTGGCCGAGACCTCTTCACTTACCGAAGTTACTGATACTGTATTTGAAACGCTTTTAGCAGAAAGGAACCAAGCCACATCAGCTATTGCCAAATTTTACTGACCAATTCTAGAGATCGTTTTTGTGGATTTTTTTTTTTTTTGAAAATGTTAGGGAATTTGCCTCGTGCTATGCAGAAAATTTACTGAAATCTGCACAAAAATTCGCACAATTGTCTACATGTAAAAAATTGAATTTCACAAATACATGTGGCATTAGCTTATGTGGTTTGGTTCCTTTCTGCTTAACCTGGTCTATATTATCTTTATCTTTATCAGAGGGTTCTTCGAACATAACTCAACTTTCATTTTTTGTCTGAGTTCGTTCTACCTCTACCGTTCTACCTGTAGTCGATTCCATGATTTTTATGGCTATCGATAGGTGAAAATCCCCAAAAGAGTCCGCTTTATTCAGACTGGGAAATATAATCCAGGTTTTTTTTATTCTTCCATGAAGTAATAAAGTTGTGAAATGTAAATATTCATTTTTCGTCACGGTTTGTTCTACAGATCTGTCGAGCCGATTTTCATAATTTTTGTGGGTTTTGACAGACCTTAGTCCTAGATGACCCTGTTCTATTTAGATTAACTCACAAAGGTCCGCGAGACGGACTTTTGAGGGCGCAAAGCACCCTTCGGTGATTGAGTCGCGTAGTGGCCAGGGGGCATAACTCTGTAGGTATTATTCTACTATGATGAAGTAGTGTAGGGAGTGTTTTTAAAAATGATAAATTTTGAATCTACATCTCGGGCTCAAAATTATGTGTATTGGCTCCATTATCCCTGAGGTAACCTCGGTTTTTTGTCTCTAGTTTATTTCTACATGTAAGCGAGTCAAAACTTCAAAAAAATCTGAGCTAGTCAAGACTTCAAAAAAGTCTAAGCTAGTCAAGACTTCAAAAAAGTCTGAGCGAGTCAAGACTTCATAAAAGTCCGATGAGCAAGATGGCCCGATTGATCGGGCTGCGATAAAAATTTAGGCGTTTTCTTAGGTAAAGTTTTTCCTTAGCCAGACCTCATACGGTTTATATTCTAATCTAGAGATGGGAAGCGTACATAGCATCATATCGATTAGAATGTTTGCAAACCTAGAGTCTACAGCTGTGTAACTTTAGAAATGAGTCCTTGCAAATGTTTATTATGATGATTTACCCATGAAAAAGGTACAAAATAAAGAAGAGGAATTTCTATTATTTGAACAGACTTTAAGGTAGGCATGGAAATATTAAAATTTGTGGTACGTACTGCCGTGATAGCGAAGAGAATAGTAAGTGCAGTTCTGTATGAGCCATGGTTAGCACATGTTTTTATGTGTCTCGAGGTTCATCTAAACATGTACTTATTGCTCTCTTCCCTATCACGGCACCGTACTAAAATATATTTCCTTTCGTAATTTTTTCTTTACCTCTTGTAACTGCAGGCAAATCATTGCAACACATTTGAGGAATCTGGCACCAAAGTTATTCTACTGAAATCTTACCCGAGGCAATCACAAGGGTTGACACATATGCCGTTTTAGAGACTTCCTGAAACATCTCTCAATTATGATATAAACCGTTAGCGATCCATCTACTAATGATGAGAGCTGTGTAAGGAACCAGTAAAAGCGGCCCTCAACCTTAAAATTGGCTCTATCTCTGTCCTTCAACTATGCGAGAAGGGGTGAATATTTGTGTGTCATCATTTTTGTACTTTAAAAGGGGGGAAGGGAGGGAGAGAGAAACTGATAGAGGCAAACTTTAAAGGCAATTGTTAGTAACATTGGCGTCCACAGCAAAAATGCCGTAACTCCACTCAAAATTGTTTCCTTTTTCCAGCACGTACTGCTCTATTAAAGGAAAATTCAATTGCCTAAAGGCTTCATTTTTTCATTTGTAGTTCTTAATGGTATGGCGGAGTTGTATTGAAAAAATGAGGGATGAATATGTATACTGGAAAAAAAAACACATTGGATCTAGAGTCCAGAGACTCTTAAAAACATCGACAAGAAAAAATACTCTTAATTCAATCGGATTTTTACTTAAATCTAGAACCAAGCCTCTTAATTTGAGCGGATTTCCTTTCGATCTAAGCAAAAATCTGATTTAATCAAGAGTACTTTTTCTTGTCAATGTTTTCAAAAGTCCAATGCGTTTTTTTCCAAAGTATTAGGTTTTTTGTAAAACATGCAGCATTTTTCAGAAAATGTGTTGAAAAAGTTTTGAATGCAGTTACGGTGTTTTTACTGTAGACGGCAGAACAGAATAGTTGCTAAAAGCAAGAGAGCGTGGAAACATGGGAGGGATCGGCGATGAGGTAAAGGGAACAGTAAGGTTCGAAATGAACGCGGAAAAAAAAGAGAGAAGAGAAAAAAAGGAGAGAGGCCCGCCTTGAACATGGCATGGCAAACGTATGATCAATTACAGCATTTACCAGCGCGCGTATATGTCAATAAATGGCAATCTATCTTTGTCCCCGGCTAAGTATAATAGATGACTGAGCCTCTCTCCGCCATCGCCGTGTTTGGGGTCGCTTGACGTCCCAGGCCCCCGCCACCCCCACCCTCCCCCCCTCCCGGGACCCGAGCAAATCCTCCCCCCGAGAAAGCCCCAGTAACGAGTGCGCTGGACGTAAGCAACTAGTCGGGTAGCCGCGATATCCATCTGGGATCCCACGCGATCTTTCGGAAGTGGCAGCTAGCTTGCAGTATGGCCACTGTGCTCTGCCGTGCTAAGGAAGAACGCCGTATGAGCATTCGAGAGTTGCCAAATTTCCGTTGATAAAATGTTTATCCATGTGGAAAATTATGAATATTTTTCCTTGAAATTTTCAGGAACTTTAGATCAAATTACAAACAACATTCTCTGAAATATTGGAAGCAAAATATTCATACGTTTACCAGGGAATCCGTGAAGAATATTTGGCAACGCCTGAGGGTTCATACGGCGTTTTTCCTTAGCACGGCATTGCTGTCGTCTGCCGTGCTAACCAACAACTCCGTATGAGCCCTCATACGTTGCAAATTTTTCTCCCATGAAAAACAAATTTACAGGGGAAATTTGGGAATACTTCTCCTGCAATTTTTCCAAGTTTCATTCGCAAAATCTAAAGTTTGAGAAGAATTGTATTCATAAAAATAGTATCGTATTCGTAAATTCATAGAATCGTATGTATAACCTCCCTTAAAAGTAAATATTTTATCAGAGGAAATTCCACGTCTGGATGCTCATACACCGTTTTCCCTTAGCATTGCAGTGGGAGTTCCACGAGACTCTGCATAATCGAGCCCAATTTTGGAGCTCTATTAGGGTTCGCTGTATGAGCCTTTGGATATTACTATGAAGTGTTTTTAATACAACGCGATCTAAAAAAAAAAAAAAAAAAAAAAAAAAAAAAAAAAAAAAAAAAGCTGTGGGCATTTTTCTTCAATTTTTCAATAAATTTGTCTACAGATGTTCGGCCGCGCTAGTCACAGAATTGCGTTTTGATTATTAGCCCTTCATTTTATAATTAGAACTAAAATTTCTGACTCATCTTTAAAAACAAGTATGTGCATGGGGAAATAAATGACACATGCGTTGTTTCTAAACTGAAGCAGAATTTGTAACTCCTAATTTCCAAATGAAGTCCGTTTGAGCTAATGAGAACTGGGAATCATTCATGACTTTCCTTAAAAATTAAAAATAAGATGAGGGATATTCGGCAACATTTTAAAGTTCAGGCGGCGTTTTGCGGTTTTCCTTAGCACGGCAAATGCCCTTCAATTTGATGTCTGTAAAATCTGAAGATACCAGAGCGAATTGGTAATTCACCGTTTCTCTCCAAAAAAAACGTAACTTCATTTCAATGTTGCCAAATTTCTTCGCGCAAATTGCACATTAACCGGGAGAGTTTTGAGAATGTCTGATTGAAAATTTCACTGATTTTTCCTCTGATCTCATGCAAAAATCAGACGATTTTTTAACAACGATTACGCTGCTCCGTCCTTGTAAAACAATTGAATTGTTTGAGTCAATTTTGCATCCTTGAATTGAAGTTACGTTCCTTCGTTTGCGCAACGGTGACAGAGCCGGATTTACCTTCATGCTGCCCATGGGCCGCTTGTATTTTTCCGCCCCCTTCTCATTTGTTTTGAAACATCAATAGATCGTATTCGACAGTGGTTCGATGTATCGTTTGGTTCAAAACAACAGAACATAACCTCGAACAAAAATTTTAGGATTTAATTTGGAAAAGCTGAAAATGAGAAAATTCCTATCAATTTCACTTTTCATTGCCATTTGGTACTCGAGAGAATATAAAAATTCGATCACATAAGACCCGTTACCTCAGATTTCTAAATTGACTTGGCTGTGGTTACATATTGAACCAATCGATATCAATATAATGTCACCTGTGTGATCTGTCGAATACGATCTATAAAAACCATCAAGTGAACGTGCCGGTGGGGGAGGGGTGTATAAGACGCGTTTACTTGTGTTGGGCACATTTTTTGTAAAAGCCCTGTCAACACTAACAATAGTTCAGTTTCGTAAACCCATCCCTGTTGGGACAAGGACTCCCATTTGTAAAAAAATTATGAAGGAACAAACATAAATGTACTTAAAAATTTTAACTTCCACCGCCGCGCCGACCGCACTGTGTTGGCGCAATGCGTGAAGTATTCATGTAGTCTTGTAGGAGCTATGCGCTTCAAGTTGCTTCAAGCCGACTACTGCTGACCGCAGTGTGTTTGACGCAATGCGCGTGAAGTATTCGTGCAGTCTTGTAGGCGCTGTTTCATGCCGACCGCCGCGCCGCTCCGTTCCAGGTCAAATTTCGTGTTTGGTTTCTCTCTTAACTCGACAAATTAAAGGTGTTGTCTCTTATATCACCGAAAGACGATAAAATTAGAAATTACTATACTTTCATTTTGAGGAAATGAGATATTTTGTCGCCTTTTCTCGTTTGTAATTTATTTTCTGAATCCGATTGTTTTCTCTCATTTTTTGATACCTACATTCAAAAAGATTGCAAAATTTGCCGCCCCCTAAATTTTGCCGCCATGGGCCGCGGCCCATGTGGCCACCCCCTTAATATGGCCCCGAACGGCGAGTTGTGAGAGAAGTTCGCGACGCGTCCACGGNGGGGGGGGGGGGGGTCTCAGGCGACGCGATCACCGGAGCACCCCCCCCTCCTCCCACCATCGTAGGCATTAATTATTCGATATTAACTAATTACTTTTGTCAACTTTCTTCGCACTCAGCACGCCGGTGTCGATGCATCGCTTGCCGGCCAGATTTTTCGTAACACAGTCTTGGAATTATCGCGTTTGTCCGCTGAGGACTCGAACACCTGAGCCTATTTCTTTTTACTTCCACTCCTTTCCCAAGATTGGCAATGTCTTAAAAACTTCCGTGGTTTCCTTCTAAATTCCGAAAAACTTCATCTGTTCTCCTTTAAAAGAATAAATGAGGGCTTGGAGGACAAGGCGTATAAATGCGGTTTTTGAAAAAAATGAGATGTTGATGGTTTCAGATAAAACTAGTCTCAATGCATATTCTGTGAAAAATTTCGCTTTCAATTTTCAAGCATCGAAAAGCCAGTTTGAACTTTCTCCCTGCCATAAGGATCCATATATTCAAAACTTCAAACACGTATTTCTCGCAATAGCAAAAATTGCACTTATGGGTCTTTGCCAGCGTTACGCGGTGTTACTTTGGGGGAGAGAGTTTGTGGGGTGAAGCGTTCCGTGACAAGTTTAAGTAATGTTTTTCGAGTTTTTGTGGAATTTTTCGTCGGTATTCATCAGAAGTTTTAAGAAATCTCGGAAATATTCTCTGCAAGACTTATTTGACTACTTAAATAGAAACGCCAAACCGCTCAGGAAATGTAAGGTGAATTATCGAAATGAGGGGAGAGGGTCCGGGCAAGAGTTACATAATTTATTAGGGAGGTCTAGTACTGCGTTACGGAGCGTTAAAGAGCGTTACGGGGGACGGGAACACTGAAAAAAAAGTAGCTTGGATCAAGCATGATGACTCTTGAACTTGCCGCCAATAATTTTTTTTATCTCGCTTTAAGCTGACTTTTTCTTGATACAAGAAAAATAATGTTCGGGTTAAGCAAAAAAGTAGCTTATATTAACCAGAAAAATTATTGATTTAAGAAGAAATACATCTTGGCGGCAAATTTAAGATTCTTTCTTTTTCAGTGAAGGGGGGCAAAACCCTGCAGCTCGCACATTTAGTGTTACGTAATTTAGGGGCGGCCCCTAATCTCAGTTTTTTAATTTTTTTCTTTTTTTTTAAAAAAAAAAAACAGCGTTTTACATTAATGCTGCGTAAACGCGCCAACAAGATAAAAATAAAGATGACCTACTTAACACTGGCCATGGCTCAGTTGAATTCCGTAACGTATCGGGAGCACTGGAAAAAAAATCGCTTGGATCTAGAGTCCAGACTCTTAAAAACACGATCAAAAAACAAGTATGGGAAGAGTGACTTGCCGGCCGAGTTATGGATCATGGAACCATAAAATATAGTTCGTGGAGCCACGCTTATAGGTTCACGACCAATAAAGTATGGCTCAGAAAGCTATACTGTAGACGGTAAGTCACTTTGGTTAGAAATTATGGATCTTCCAGCCATTTTTTATGGGTCTCAGAGTCATACCTTTTTTTGAGTGCATTGACAAGATAAAATACTCTTAATTCAATCGGATTTTTGCTTACATCAAAAACCAAGCCTCTTAATTTAAGCGGATTTCCTTTTGATTCAAGCAAAAATCCTATTGAATCAAGAGTATTTTTTCTTGTCAATGTTTTCAAGAGTCTGGACTCTAATTCCAAGCGACTTTTTTTCCAGTGAGGTAGAGATTTATGGGTAGATTTCGTGAAAAAGCGCTGAGAACAACGCGCGAGGAATTCGCCAGTTTGATAGAGTGCGCGGAAAAGCCAGGAGGAAAGCACAAAGGCAAAATGACTAATTAAAACCGAAAGGTTACACAAGCGCATGCGCGGAGCCGAAAGAGCCGCGGCCGAGAGGTTCACGCCTGCGTCTCGCAATTGAAGTAATTTGATTAGAACATTACATTTTACGCTCGGAATGAAATTTGTGTTTGGATTTTGATTAATGCCGGTGGGAGGATGAGAAATTGAGAGAGATTTACCGGCTGGCTCCGGCGTTTGCGCTTCGATAAATCGAATTGCGCGATTATTCTCACGATCACGCTGCCTCAGATCTCTACCGGCTCTCCTGATCCTCCTCACCGTCGCCCGTTTATAATTCTCAACAAGATGTATAGCGATTCTTTTCGCTCCTCTTCTTTAATTTTTACGCCTCTTCCCTCCCCGCGTCTCTTCCTCTTTTCCAGCCGTTGCCAGATCCATTTTAAAAGGCCGTTGAACCTTGCAGGAAACTCAGGATCGTATTCGTAGTAATTCCTAGGTCCTTACCTGCCTTCAAGTTTATCAAAATTACGGAATCTTTTTTCCTATAAGATCTGGGTTTTTTTGTGGGGATTTAATCATTTCAGTATCTTGCATCAGTGGCGTGGCGGCGCGTAATGGGTGCATGTGGGTGCAGTTGCACCCACATGCACCCATTACGCTTCTTTATGATTTTTTGAGATTTTGGATAATTTTTTGTGAACCCTCGTTTTATGTGACAAATTTTACCAACGTTTTTGGCAATTGCGCTCTCAACGCGTGAAAGTGAAATGAATTTGCTGCAATCTTTGTTTAAAACGTTAAGTATTCGAGGTAGTGTTAGTCAAATTTCTAGTTATAATGGTTTGATTTTCATGCGTAAATCTAACGGACCCCCCTTTGGACTTATTTTCTGCACCCACTAATCAAAATCCCACGTGCCGCCACTGCCTTTTATTTATTTCCAAAGTTACGATGTTGAATTTTACTCGACTTTCTTGAAAACTGTCTTTTCTTTGATGCTACTTTGAGGGTGTATCCAAACCCTTAATCACGATGTATTTCTTATGTGCTCTCCATCAGAATTACAACGCATCGATATCGACGGTCAATTCAAAATATTGATTTTGACTTTATTTAAAGATTTGGAAATATGATTGTCTAGAAAATTGCTAAATTGCAAGAATGTATCATGCTGCAACTTTCTTAAAAGTTCTAGGGGGAATAGAGCTCACAGCCTCGTTCCCCCATTTAACAAATGTTCATGACGAGGTGAATGTTTTTCGAGTTGGTCGAGCTGCAAGTGCCTAACGTCCACGTTAAAGTTCACTCGTCGATTTATTGGTTTTATTAAATAATGTATTGAAATTCAGCGGTATATTCGTTGTCTGATCTAAACGAATCCAAGCAAATTTTACAGCTATATCCTCAACTGAACGATGTCAGCTGAACGAGTGTTCACCACTAGGTTCATTAATAGTTTATTGGCTTCATGAAAATATACGGCAAGAGTATTTTTCTCAAATTCACGCTTTACGGTATATTTGTTGCCCATTCACCGAAATTGAAGGCGGATTTGATATGATATGTCTATAACACTGCCGTGCTAAGGAAAAACGCCGTATGAACCTTCAGGTGTTGCCAAGTTTCCACCGATAAAAACCGAATTTACTGAAAAAATTGCGAATATTATTTTCCAAAATTTTCAGACAATTTTGTACGCAATTTAATCTAAAATATCTGAGAAGTTCAAGGAAAAATATGCATCATCATATGTAAGAAAAACATGTTTTATCAAGAGAAATTTGGTAACTCTCGAATGTTCATACGGCGTTCTTCCTTAGTACGGCAGAATAGGAAACTATGTATCTTTTACACGCGTTAAGTGCATAGTCCTTTGTGCCAGAGATCTCGGAGGAAAATGTATATAAATTCAGAATATTGTATTCTCCAAACATTTTGATTAAAGCTTGGGGTCCAGAGAAAAAAGTCTTCGCATTCAACAATTAGTAATGAGCAATAACTTGAGCATGTCCACTGTCCAGGATTTCCTTCGTTGTCGGAACCCCGGCGCGTGTTTGTGGATGAATGTTTTCTCCATTGAGTTTTCCTGAGAGATTTGAACACCGGTAAGTATCATTGTTTTCCCCTCACTCTTACTTGCCATAAAATTCCTGCCTCTCAAATGTTGACACAATTATAGTCTCTGGTGGATAAAATGGGCCTGTTGCAAACTTCATTCATAGCAAAGAGGAGAGTAATTACTTTTAGCAAATCGACGGTGTAAGTCGGCAATCACGTAACTCGGTTTGCGACGTCGCAGACTTCCTATCATATAATGTATAAATTAAACGGAAAACTACTCAACGGCGTTTCTCTAAAACTGACGTAATTTCCCTTCTCTGTGCGAAGAAAAGTCTGCAAAAACTTTAAGGAATGATGTCAATTTGTTCTCCTTTAAAAAAATAACATAGGGGCGGAGATTTTCAGACGCTGCAAACGAGATATGTGATTGCGGACTTACGCCGTGGATATTTTATTTTTTCTCTGGACTTCAAATTTCTGACACTGGAAAGTTATGAGGTTGAAAATACAATTTAAACCCAAAATTAATGGGCCCGTGCCATCCGTTTCAATTGATTTTCCAAAAATACAGAGTGAACTTGACTTCCAGGAATTTTCCCAGATTTGTTTTAAACATATAAGTAGCACATGCAGAGATCCAGTCTTCAAAACGGCAGTAATAGAGCGCATATGAAACGATATTACTAGCGGGCTTTGATGACGTACCTAAGTGCGAAACGGCGTTTGCTGATTGGTTGAACGCCTAAGGCTTCAGGCATCGCCTTTCACGTCAACACGACTATTGGTTTTTGATTGAACGGATTTTGAATACCTTTTTTGCATTAGCATAACATGACTTTTGAACTTTTTAAGGAGCTTTTTGATTTCTCAACAAAATTTTACGAATAAGCAACCATGCTACAACCATCCAAAATTCCTTGCCCGCGCTCCATTTTGGTTCATCACTCACCCTCCAAAGTCCCTCCTTTCCTCCTATTGCCTCCTTCATATTTCATTCAGTCCACCTAATGCGCTTTGAATGTTTTGAACATGGAAACACAGGAAATAAGGAAGGGACCGCGCCATTTTTCCGCGGGTTTTCCGCGTATTTGCTAACTCTCACCAACGAGATCCAACGTCCGACGACTCCGGGGGGAGGGGGGGGGGGGGGGGGGGTTATAACGTTATGGATGGCAAGGGTGATAAAGCTCGACGAGGAGTTTAATGAAAACTTGAGGGAACTGGTAATTACCATGGCACCGATTCGGGGGCGTGGCCTGGCCGGAGCTTGGTCGCGTTTTGATTGGTCGCCGCGGCGAGGCACGGCAAAGGAGCATGCAGCCCCGACCGGGTTAGTTTCGTCGCTCCGCTGATGTAGAAGCCCATCCGCGCTGCGAGATGAGCCGCGATGTCCGTTTAACTCAGTGTTTCCCAGGGCTCACGTAGAAGCGCGGTTACGCCCTTCCGACGACGGACCCACGGTTTACGCTTCCAGCTCGGAGCGCAGCGTGGAGTAAGCGGGACCATCTGGTGTAATCTCGATGCCCTGCGCGCGATATTTTCGCATACCTCGATGCACCGCAGCACCATAAGGAAAAACCCCACGGGAACAGTCAAATGTTGTCAAGTTTTCCGTGGTATACCATTTATTTTTCAGCGCACCGTTAATATTTTCCTCTTGAAATCGTCAGGCACACACCACTAAACTGTGTGCAAAATTATCCGCGGAGTTCGAAAAAAGAGAAAGAAGAGGTTTTTTGGGAAACGAGTGTTTGGACGGTAGGGATTTGGCAAAGCTGGGGTGTTGATACGGGGTTTTGGCTCTAAGACGGGAGCACAAGAGCGCGTTACGGCTCATGGCTCGCTCTCATTATCTGATCAAATATTATTATTTTTCCATGTTCAAACATTCTGGGGCTTTCGTTTTCATCTGGGATCTGCGAATATCATATATTTCTCGATATCACGTATTATCGGTTCCCCGCCCCCGGGTCCCGGGTCCGGAGCGGAGGCGCAAAAGAATCTGTTCCGATCCTCGTGCTCACAAATGGCCTGCTTGTTAAGATGAGTTATGGCTTTCGAGCTTTTTTTCGCTCTTTCCACCGCACCCCCTGATTATGCCCTTTTCGTATTATCCGCGCGCAAGCTGCAAGCTCTTTATCAAAACAGCACCTTTCCACCTTCTGCCGTTCCGCCGGGCCGGGGCCAGGACGAAGCCACGCTTTAATGGCTCCCCGATTGTCGATCCTCGATCCTCGATGAGCGCCGCGCTCTGGCGTGCCCCCCGAACCCGGGCCGGCCGGGGCGTCGCGACGCTTATTGGTGGCGGGCCCGCGTCAACACCAGCTGCACGATCACGCATCGCAATCTAACTCATCACGGATCCGAGCGTCTCCTCGCATCTTGATCTTCTTTCACCTCGCCAGCCCCATTCCTCCCCTTCACTCCTGCATGCCTTGCATCACGGAGAAAAAAAACATCCGCTCATGTCGAGCGCCTTAGAGTACCTGTGGGCCGATTATTAAAATGTGTAGACAAACCTAAAGACAAAGAAGACATAAGGGGTTTAGAGCGATCCTATTGGTTGAAATGGGTGGTTCTTGTAGAAAAAGGGGGTAAATGGTGGACCAACTATAGAGTCTCTCGTGAGTTGCCGTTAGATAGTCGATTATCTACGTACTATGTCCATTGCAACCACCCGCTTCCACCAATAGGATCCCTCCATATCTTTTTTGTTTTCTTTGTCTATTGCTTTTTCTATCAATTTCAATAATCAGCCCGCTGCATAGCGAGAGTATGGAAAGCTCGCTTCGCGAAGGACGTAGGGCCCAAAATGGCAGGCAACCATCTGACACACAAAATATCACTCGGATCAGATCTTTCATTTCTTCAGATTTCAATATCAAACCAAGATGGCCAAGAATGTTCAATGAACGTTTTTCCGCAAAAATGAGTAAATTAATGCAAAAACTAAGTCAAGTACATGCTTGAAAAACGAAGGGTTGTAACAATTGTAATGACAAATCGGCCTGGATAATTTGAAATCATAGGTTGGCTGCCTTTTTGGGCCCCAAATTTATTCGCGGAAGCATCGGTGAAGGCCTGATGGGCACCTATCTGTGCTCTCGCTGTGCAGGCACTATGGAGCGCCCAAGTTTTCGGATCAGTCAGCCAACGTGTTCTTTCATACAAGCCGAAGAACAAAGTTGCATTTTATTTTTCAATTCATTTTCTAAAAATGCCGAAGAAATGAGAAGATAAATATTTCGTCGTTTTTCGTTTAATCGAATGGGTTTTTAGACAAACTACGAATTTAAGTATTCTACTATTATATACGTTTTCTCTTCAAAATTTTACGGGAAATTCGCTATGCGCAACGAAAATTATTGAAAATATCTCTAACTAAAATAGAAACTTTTTATATTGTGTTGTTTACGAAAAATTTGAATGAAATTTGAATAATTTGAAATTGAAACGTTTACTATGCGATTTTACAGAAGTAGATTACTGTTTTCCATACGAGCGGGAAGTTTAAATTGATGTATTGTATCGGAAAACGTTTATGTCTAGGCTGGGAGAGGCTTTCAATGATTTTCGTTGTGCAAGCCGTATTTTATGTGAAATTTTGATGAGAGGCATGCATCATGATGTTTAATCTTGTATCGTGATTGGTCGTTCATAGTATAGAGCAGAGTACAATGATATCGATAATACCACCTCGATGCGACAATTCGTGCTCTATGGACGTCCGAGTTGCATATACTAAAAAGTGAAGGCGCTCCGACCATTCTACCCATGCAGCAGTTGTTCGCAGCGACATTCTGTCGCGACTAGGTAGAGCGGTGAAATATAATATCCTGATGTGCGTGAGAATGGTGCGGAAGATTCTTTTTTAGTTCATCCTTAGTTTTTATCGGAAAATTTCATCTTGCCACGTATGCGTGCCGGCGCGCCATACACTTCTGAATGCAGAGTGCACTGCTACATGGAATTGTGAGATCGATGCGCCTTCCATTTTTGCATATGCAACACACGCGTCCATACAGTACGAATAGTTGTATCAAGACGTTACTATCAACATTATTTGAATGCGTTTTCTAATTGAAAAATATCCTCATGAAAACCTCGGTATTCCGTGAGAGCCAACTTTTGATCCATGACTCTGAAGGTCTTTTTCTCGGTGCAGACTAAGTTTCGAGCTCCAATGCAGAAAAAAAAAAAAAAAAAAAAAAAAAAAAAAAAAAAAAAAAAAAAAAAAAAAAAAAAAAACTAGAATATAAAAATTACCTGGGAAATAAACTGGTGACAAGGACAATCGTCTCTTTTGGAAAGGAAATACATCAAATCAATCGATTCCATCTTGACCAGAAGTATGTCATCATTGTATGGAAACTTGAGCTGTCCCAATTAAAATAACATTTGACATAATATAAGTCGCGTCATGAAATAACAGGTATTATGCTCAAGGCAATGAGAAATTGTTCATGAAACGCTTTATTCGTGTTAATAAATCCATTTTTTTTTTTTTCAATGTCCGTCCAGTATTAAACATTTCTAAGGATAAGGTTTGCCTGCGTCGATATTGCGTTTCATAAAGCAGGGGTCTCCATTATTTTTAGAGAGTTAAAACAGAGGTGATTTCCAATGCTGTCATATTTTCCTGGTTGTTTAAACTCAATATTTGTTGGTGACTTTGCCCGCATTTCTTGTAATAAAATTTTCGAGTTATGGGATCTCCCTTTAACGAGAGAAATTACCGTTATAGGTGAATAAAACTTATTTTTGCTTGGACTCAAGCTATGGTGACATAACAAAAAAATCATGCTAGTAACTTTTTTGAACCTGAAGAAACTCGGCTTAGAATTTTGTGGTGCCCTGGCGAACATCTTTAAATTTTCAGATTGAGCCAGGATGAGAATACTGCACACAATGTGTTTATTATACAAGTGCTCCTATACTTCATAACATTAAAAGGAGAGATAGACTGAAAAATTTAAAATATATAACGTCTTGTAATTTAGGAGCTGCAAACTGTTAAATTACTGTAAACATTATAACTGAGGAGAACTAGTGTTTCAACCATTTCAACAATTTGCTGACCAAAACCATTTGCTTCATTTGTCAGTAAAAATCAAAGATATTGCTCATCTAAGTAGGAAATAAAAAGATACATGTGGCACATTCAAAAATATATATGCATATTTTCAATTTTTAAAAAAGTTTCAAAGGTTAAAGGTACAATATTCGTGGTTGGTAATCACCTCACATACTCTCTGGCCGAGTCATCATTATGTTGGTCACCGTAATTATTTACATAATAAATGCACGTTAAAAAGAAATTGTTATTGTGAGTACAGACTGTTAAAATCGTCGTTTCTTACATGAAAGAAAGTAACTCCATTCCGAGGTTGCGAAATTGACGTGAGCAATTCGATTTTTTACGAAAGTAAACCTGCATGATTTTCGTTGAAATCGGTCTGATTTTTGCTTAGGATCAGAAAAAAAATCAGTGAAATTTTCAGTTCGAAATCACCAAACTTATCCCGGTAAAAATGCACTTTGCGCGGAAATTTTAATGCAGTTACGTGTTCTCGTCCGGGAAACGATTATATGTTCCATGGAAAAAAAAACTATTAGAAAAAAAGAAAGAAAGAAAATCGAAGAGAATGAATAGGAATTAAAAAGATGTTAAAGGGTATGTATTGAATAATTATTTTCTTTTAAGACGGAAAAATTGCGAAAGTAGCACCTGAAAACGAAAAGAAAAAATCCGATTTCGATGAATAAATCAAAAAACTAGCGAAGGAAGAAAGGGCAGGGGAAGCGGCGAAGTTGGGAAGAAGGGAGACGAGACGAGGAAAACTGAAAAACTCCGAAGACGAAATCCGAGTGTGTTTATATTACATGAATAATGTATAAAATGCCATTATGGACGTATAAAAGTCAACGAAAAAACAAAAAATAACAGCAAGCGCCTCACTCCGAGATTTCGGGACAAAGATCTGAGATTTACGCTCCGAGGATGGGACATTATTTCACGAGATAAATGGGGAACGTCGAAAAGCAAGTGAGGGGACGCTTTGTTTTCAGTTTTTACTCGGCCCGTACGGCATACAGCGTTTGTGAGTATATTTATGTTGGTACTCACCGCGAGCGCCAGGCCGCGACCTACCTACATAAGGAGCCCCCTGCACAAGTCGGATGGAAACCCTTCAATTTCCCTCGAGGATCCACCAAACTCCGGGTGGATTTCAGAGAAATTTGGCAATCCTGGTCGGGACAATTTTTGGTCGTGGAGGTTGGTACCGGTGCGGTGTCGCTCTGGAGCCGTCAGTCGCTCGAGACGCGAGTCTGACTCTGTGGGAAAATCTCGTGCGCCTCCCGCTAATCTCATTATCTATCTCCTTAAAAACCATGAAAATTTTTATCTCGGGCCTATCGCCTCATAATATCTCACTCCGCATTATCATATTTGTTTCTACCTCGTCAAAAAAGCACCCCCCACAGCCCCCTTCCCCGACCTGCCCACTTCTTCGTCAGCTCACGCCCGAGCAGATTCACTAGTCCAAACATAAAATAAGTCATAATATTTTTGACGAACGGCCGGTGTCTCGACCGCATACCGCTCCTCGTAGTTAGCACAGTCGGCTATGAGCTGAGCACCTGATGAGGTCGTAATATCAGGCCAAAAGAACATTAATAGGCTATAAAATTCATCCTTAAATTCGATTTATACTTCAAATTAATTTCTTTTAGATGTAAGCATAGACTAATCTAGTGATCGCGTCATTCCATGTACATCGGTATCCAATGATCCCAATGTAAACAGGTTCTTTGTACTTACTCCAGGTTGATCATTTGATCAAGTGGGTCAATAGGTATGTCTCATGATAAAATTCATTCATAATTGATGGGTCATAAATTGATTTATGATGCACGAATGGCAAATTCTTAATCAGCTGATATAAAGACTCAACGCAGAATTTGGAATTAAGGTTATGATCTATCGTGTACTATCAAATTATCAAACACCAATTTATCAATAGGTCTATTTCTATTATTGCATTGAAATCACTGGATCAGTGTCTTACTTCAGCTAAGGAAAGATGCATTCTAAATAGCAATGCCCATAAATTATATTGAGTACAGATAACACGGATTTACGAGTGGACTTGGTTGACTTTTTCGACCAAAACCGGATGGAGAACGTTTCTTTTCAACCCGATCCAACCGATGTCTGAACCAAATCCAAATTTTCTCGACCCACCTCCAGAAGTAGGCTGAAGAGTGGATAGGAGTAAATGGTTTCACCAAAAATGTCGAAAAGCAACCAATTTATCCAAAATTGCGATTCTTTGTGACAAAAATAACGACGAAATAGCAACAACCGCGGTGAGGTGATAGTCATGAAATAAAGAGTACAAAATGCACATATTATATTTGTATTATAGTTTCTATTGTACTTTAGATTAATTCGTGTTGCGTTAACGGAGTGGAGAGCTTTTTTAACGTAATCCGAGATTTGGCTCGTTTTCTTCAAGATTTAGTTGAAAATTGGATACTCGATTCTGCTTCTTCCAAATTCCAACGGTGATATATCAGTCATCATCCAAAAATTCATCGAATCCAGTCACAAAAATTCGCCTATAACGGTTCTATATAACTTCTTCTTGACCTCGATTAAACATTAATCGAAGGATACCTTCAAGTTGCCGTCAGAATTTGCTGTAAAAGCACGGTGCCAGTGATTTAAAAAGGTTTGGAGCGATAGCGTTATGAGTCCTTAGCGGGGGACGGCGAACAATCTGTATCCTACACTTGAGATACAAATGGCCGTCCCACGAACTTTGCAGCGGGCACTCCACGGAGAGGAAACTTGGAAGCGGAAAGCTAGGAATCTGGCATGTTCGAACTCAACGAGCAGAGTCACTCGCGGCACAATTTTTTCCTCAACATTGACGTCAAACAAGGAAGAACACATGGAGCAGAGAACAGGGAACAAAGCATGGTACATCCACAAGAGACTTATTGAACTCGGACAAGGGACACCGACCGGGGAGGCGGGGGGCGCAGGGGGTAGAGCATGGGAGCTGAGGGCACAGGCGTTACAAGTAGTATCGGACTTCCAAGTTCCAGGAAGATTTATGCTAGCCGAGCTAATCGGATGTGAATTCCTCGCAGAAAAGTTGGTTTATAATAAGCATATCGGCCTAAGTCCGGCCGAGACCGGGGGTGAGCTAAATGTACTTATCACCAGGGCGGTGGCGTACGGGAAGCTATTTCCAGATTTATAGGGTTTTTGAACTTGTACACGCACACTGGCACACCTGTTGTGTGACACTCGCAGCAACCCCATGCCAGGTATTAATCATCCATTTCCCCGATATTGTTCTTGGTGATAAGTTGCTCTTGCTGGCTACGCATACGCCGTATCCACTCACCGTCCGGTCCGGCCCGCGTACACGCTTTCTTCGGGACTTGTGGCTTCGACGCGTCGATACAACGCGGTAACTTACCGCGAAAACACTTGACCTTAGGAAGTTGAGCCTAGTAGCACATCTACATGCCGTACAGTTGCCTCATACGAGGATTTACGGTCCTCGACCGTTGGTTCTCGGTGACAACCTAATAGATTTGACTGCTCCCTGCAAGGTTTCAGCTTTTGGACTTGGTGCATTCCTACGTTGATGAGAGCAGTGGCTCATTCGTGGGTCCAGGAGGAGACGGGGCGTAGCCAAACTCCAGAATGTTTCGACCTCCTTCCTGAGCCTCTTTAAGGTAAGGAAATTAAAATTTGCTGCACTGGAAAAAAAAACACATTGGATCTAGAGTCCAGACTCTTAAAAACATCGACAAGAAAAAGTACTCTTGATTCAATCAGAATCTAGCTTAAATCAAGAACCAAGTCTCTTAATTTAAGTGGATTTCCTTTTGATTCAAGCAAAAATCCGATTGAATCGAGAGTATTTTTTCTTGTCAATGTTTTCAAGAGTCTGGACTCTAGATCCAATGTGTTTTTTTTCCAGTGTACTAAAGCAAAATGAGCTGAACATGTATTGATTAAAATGTATGTATTGATTGTTAAAAATGCACCAAAGACAACGTTCAGAGATGTGCACATCATAATTTGAGAAAATGAAGTACGAGAACTGGAACGTGGTGCGGCCAGAGGCGGACCACTACTGTTTTAAAAAATTCATTTTTAGCGATGTTAAGGAATATTTACGTTTTGGACCCACATCCTTCATTCATGAGGGATATATGAGCATATACCACCCCTTTCATGAAAAATTTCGAGATACGGCGCCACGATAGAAGAGAGACGTCGAGAAATAAGATCTCCACGGATTTACTTGCGGAGTACTGCTGACTCACTAATTTACTAGGTATAATCCATAAAATCATTACAATTATAGTCTTGATGATACTTAATTCGGAGATTTCTTTTTTCTTTGCGGAACAATTATGGCAAAGAGTTCAGTTTACACTTATTTGCCTCCTCACAGGCAATGCTTCGTAGCACATAATAGCGGCCATTTTCAGTTTCGCGTCTTTACGCGAAACTGAAAAAACTGTGACGCGAACTGTGAAAATGGGCTGATTTATATCTGACTCGAATCATGCCTTTGCCGCGGTATATTTTTTGAGGGTGGAAGCTGTAAAATACGCTAATTCCTTACGCATGTTGTGAAGTTAGATACGGAGGAAAATTTGAGACACGCTGTCACGACTCGGTCTGACGATGAGCCATTACATCCTGATACTTGTGAAAATAGTGCAAAAAGATCCTTTCGTTGCTTATCTTTAGTTTTTATCGGAAAATTTCATCTTGCCACGTATTTGTACCAACCCACTTTGGACCGCGTCAATACAAGAAGTTGGACCAAATTTGGAAACTTTAAACGCTTATAACTCCGTTTATACAGAATTTTGAGGTTCTAAAAAACTTGTAACTCGAGGATTCCTCGTGAAATTTTCTGCTGACGGCACGCCTTGAAATTTAAAATTTTACGAAATAAACATCCAAATTTGCAGTTTTAGTCATAAATTTCATGTCCAACCTCTCTAAATGACTCGATCCACTTCCACTGTGCGACACGGCGGCGGCGCTCCGTACGCCTATGCGTGCGCTGCCTTATGAACTTACACTAACCGAAGCGCCTTCAATTTTTTCATATGCAATACGCGCGTCCATAGAGTACGAATAGTTGTATCAAGGCGCTGTTATCACCATCATTTAAATGCGTTTACTTATGTTGATCGAGATACTTGCATAAGAGGTCCTGCCCCATCTTATTCTCCCTGAATGCTGATATAAAATATTAAATTGAAAAATATGCCTATTAAAACATGCTAAAATTTGAAGGCTTCGATTTTAAAGAAAAAATTCAATCTATATTTTTTCTTATTTTTGCAAAATTTTATCGGCTGATGTTACTCGAAGATTAAAACAGTCGTTGACACACCAATGTAACAATCAGTCGTGATACAGCGTTGCAAAGTTTATGCAACGTGTCCCAGACCTGGCTTTTTTCTCGGTTATTTTAGGTCGGATAAAGGGACCGGGAAAGTTGAATAGGGAATGAGCCCAGGGAATCGGTCGCAGTGGGCTTAGAGGGCGCGAGGCGAATTTGGGGGGGGGCGGTTGGGCTGCGCAGTGGCCATGGGGCACACCCCCTAGTAATGTCATAATAAGGAATAATCTGGGATGCAAAATGAAAGAGCGTAGCAACTGGCTGATTATCAGCGAGGAATAGTGAAGATGAAGAGAGTGAGCCAGGAAATGGGTCAAAGAAGAAGATTCCAGAGGCGATAAAAATGCGGAGATCGTGGAAAAGTGACCGGGCCGTTGACGTCATCCGAGTCGCGTCGGCCGAACGTGCAAATCCAAAAAGTCGTGCCCCATTTTTAATAGGCGCAGTCTCGACGTTCACGCAAGTTAATTCGTTCACGCACAGTCGTGCACGTACGAGGATCCACGCACACATCGGCGTCGCACTCGGCGGCGCACAGTGGGTCCAGTCAATGCGAGAAGCCGGACAAAATTTGGAAACTCTAAAAGCTTAAAACCATTTATACAAAAGCTTTGAGGTATTAAAAGTGGTTCCATTAGTTTTCTCGTAAGATTATCTTCCAGAAGTACCTGTTAAAATTGAACATGTAACAAAAGTAACATGGAAAGAGGGTTGTTCAAAATCGGCGATTTTGCCCCCCTCGTGGATCTTGCCCGATCTCGCGGGCAAAAAATTTCTATGCTAGGTACATAATATATGGATGGATGCAGAGTCAAACGAACTATCGATTAGAAAACTTTTTATTCAAAGCAAAATAGAGCCCTTTTTTGATAATTGCGCATTTGTAAAAATTGATGAATTTAAAAATCGAAAAATTGGCAACAATGCATGTTAAAATTAATGGAACATCAAAAAAAACATGAACATGTCTTTAGAATGCGCAATTTTTAGAGAATTTTCGTTCAAATTGCGACATCATAGCTCAATTTTAATGTTACTTACGGAATTTTCACGTTTCCAACTTGGCAACGCTGTAACGTGCTGGAAAAATTTTGGCTGAACTTGCCAATGCCAGAAAAAGGCGGATAGGAAACAACATATCCATCTCTGGGCAAAATCCATTAGGGCGCAAAATCACCGATTTTGAATAACCCTCTTCGCAGTTTTTTCCAAAAATTTCGTATTCGACCTCTCTGATTGGTTGGATCCACTGTGTGGCGATGACGGGGACTGCGCATGCGCATGTCTCAAAGTAGTGAGCGCGAAAAGAGGCGCAAGCAAAAGAGCGTAACCGAGCTGGCGACCCTCCGAGCTTAAGTAGCTTCAAGCTCATCTCGTCCTCGTAAACCCCGA
Source organism: Bemisia tabaci (assembly GCF_001854935.1). Lineage (NCBI taxonomy): Eukaryota > Metazoa > Arthropoda > Insecta > Hemiptera > Aleyrodidae > Bemisia > Bemisia tabaci. The sequence continues at coordinate 4,554,234 of NW_017566728.1, forward strand.
GTCCCTTATCAGATCTGGGGAAAAGGAAACACACACACACACTCGCGCAAGAACTCGTGGATTCACTCACTCACGCGGCGAATTACTAATCACTCCTGTGAGAAACCGCTCGTCTCTTGCCTGTCATATTTTATTACTAGTTAATCTATCAAGTGAGCTCCATCACCCGCGACTGCCCCCCGTCCTTTACTCGGCCCCCCTCTACCCCCCCCCTCCCGACATTTTTCTTCAAAACTCACAATCCCGGTGCCTCTATGTGCCCCACGTATTCGGTTTCCCAGCGGCATCCTATCACAAAGCTCGTGTCTCATTTCAAGTCGACAACATTAATTTCATTGAAAAAAGAGGGAAAAAAGCGAGACACAAGGCAGAAATCTTCAGCTAGGACAAGCTACGACTAATTTTCTTTTCAGTTAAGAAATGTCTCTGTCCTCAGACATTTACTTTGTTTTTTTTTTAATCTACACATAATGAATGTTTTTTTTTTATTTATGTGTGAAATAGTTTGTATCCCGGTTTTAGTAAAAATTCAGGCATTGATAAGTCTGGAAATGAATTTTGATAAGTGCACGAAATTTAAGAATACGAAAGCAATATGCGTGTGTCTCAATTCAAAACAACAGGATTGATTACATCGTAAAAAAAAAAAAAATAAAAAAAAAAATAAATTAAAACAGGATCTAAGGCTGAAATCTCGAGCTTTGGCAATCTGTACTTATTTCGTTTCACTGCAGGAAGCTCTCTGTCCTCAAACATCTTCTTATTTTTTTTTCTTAATCTCCTCTTGTCCACGCACAAAGAAAGTTTTTCTTACCCCCATTTCTACTAAAAATGCAGGCATTAAAAACACGATGTATGAATAATTTATGGGTGTGGATTAAATATAACCCACTCTTTACGCTTTCCGTTCAGGGAAAAGGAATAGGCAAAGAAATGGGTTATTGTGAGAAACACAGTGTGAGCAAAAATTATTCCCGATGAGATTCCGAGTCACCGTTTTAGGTCACAATGAATTATCGGATTGAATTGTAAATCAGGTTCCGCGGACCGGCCCATTCACAACTTCGGGTGGGCACGCTTTTCATGAATGACTCGCGACGCGTTGGCATCGATATTAATCAAAAATCCGGAGGGAAAAGGAAAGGACAACCCAACAAAAAAATAAATGGTTTAAAACAAAAGAACAGGATATTGGTGAAAGGCTGATAAATAAAACAAGGAAGGGGAAACGCAGGGCTGCTTTAATAATCGAAGGAGGAACGAGCTCTGAGTTGGGTAAAAAATTCAAACCACCCTCTTGGAGAGAAAATCAATAAAATTATTGAAATCGGGTCTGTGACCTGTCTCAAAATAGTGCTTTGTCTCGGAGGGTGCCCTTGTCTGACTCACGCACTACACCTGACCTGACCTGACGGGGTAGTGGCGCCTTCCCTCACCTTATCACCCTTGAAATTACTATATCACTTTCGCTTGACGCCCCACCTGATTCTGTCGCTTCGAGAGTATCCGATTTTATTCAGCGTCCCCAATTCCTGAGTCGAGAGGCGAGGCGTGAACCACCAACCATCGATATTTTCCCATTTGAAGCTATAGCAAATAATCGATTATTAATGTGTGCGTTGCTGAGACTCTGTGATCGATTCTTTTCAATATGTTTGAATGGCAGATGAATCGATCCATCACGAAGTCGCCACGGATCCCAGTCTCTTCCCGGAGGCTCATAAATCTCACCTTTTGGCCAGCCCGTAATTTTTATGCGTTTTGAAGGGTTCCCTGACCGAAGGGACTCTTCCTTTTGCATATCAATGCGACCATATTTTATGTTTCAAGCGTTCGTTAAATTTGCTTTTAAACCTTCACTCTTGATTGAGATCAGGCGTCACTTTTTATCTTCTCAGTTGCATCTTTTCGGAGTCGCATTCATTTTATTTACGATGCATCGAATTATCATGCATGCATTTTATTAAAATTTGTCAGAAGTTCCGGTTAAAATAGAGAAATACTTCCGAACGTGACCTCATCATGAACAATGAAGCATTATGAAGAATCGCATTTGAGGAGTGACGCTCTGGTCTGGAGACTTAAACGCAGGTATAGAAATGTAGGAGGCTTAAAAAGGCGTGTGTATGCGTACACACATGGAAATACGATTTTAAGTTGGACCGCGTTAAGCCGAAAGGAACCAAGCCACATCAGCTAGGAGTAACGCTCTGGTCTGGAGACTTAAACGCGGGTATAGAAATGTAGGAGGCTTAAAAAGGCGTGTGTATGTGTACACACATTGAAATACGATTTTCAGTTGGACCGCGTTAAGCAGAAAGGAACCAAGCCACATCAGCTAAGAGTAACGCTCTGGTCTGGAGACTTAAACGCAAGTATAGAAATGTAGGAGGCTTAAAAAGGCGTGTGTATGTGTACACACATCGAAATACGATTTTAAGTTGGACCGCGTTAAGCAGAAAGGAACCAAGCCACATCACCTAGTGCCAAAATTAAATTTATACATGGAAGCGGTTGTGCGGAATTTTGTTCAAATTTCTGTGAATTTTCTGCATAGCACGAAGCAAATTATTTGAAAATTTCAGAGGAATCCGCACAAACGTTCCCTTGTAAAAATGAAATTGCCCGGTCAATTTTGGTGATATCTGATTCGGCATGGTTCCTTTCTGCTAAACGCGGTCCAGTTATACTTAGCTGACACTCCCTGTGCATAAATTAGTGAGTAAACTCTTTGTAGGTAAGAAAATTGTTGGGTTCCGATATATTTAAAAAGAAGAAAGAATAAAGGATAAATCTCATGAGATTTCCGCAGTGGCTGTTGAGCATCATTGATTCCGCACAATGAATGACAGGAGTTCACTTGCAACGATGACATGAGTAAAAGGAAAGAGGTGTGGATGTGATTGGATTTAAGTAGCCAGGCCCGCGGTTCAGTTGACATTAAACTGGAAAGCGGTGATGTTTTACCAAAGCATCGATAAATTGGACGAGTAGTCATAGTGGACCGGTGGTCAACGATGTCTACATGACGACCCTCTCCGGAGTGCATGTCTCATAATGTCGGCAAACGCGGCTCAGAACTTTGCGACAAGTCTTCTCCTCGGATGTTGCCAAATGTAAAATGATTTTAGATTTCACTCATTATGTTTGACATTTACAATGACTCACCGCTTCATATGTTATCATATGTTTCATACGTGTGTATGTATGTGCTCATTTGTTTATCTGGACATTCTGGAGACGTATTCTTGTAGTTAAATTAAACTAAATTATCTTCTTGAGTGCTTTGCGAACGAAAATAAAAAGAGACAAAATGAGACTTAGCACGACTCTACCGTGCCAAGAAAAAACGGCGTTTAAACATTTAAATGTTACTAAATATTCTCATGCATGGAGAATATTTACTTTTGAAGAAAGTTATGCATATTTTTATTTTAAATTTTCAGAGACCCCAGATCAAATTACGAGCAAAATTCTCTAAAAAAATCACTTGATAATACAAACTTCTATTTCATCCGCTTTCGTCTTATTAGTAATCCGCTACCATAGACATTTAAGTTAAGTTAAACTAATAATTTTCAAAATTATAATTAAATTTAGTCAATTTAAATTTCAATAACGAAGTTTAAAATTATATTTAAATTTACAATTTAACCTCTTTTATCAGGCACTTTATTTATTAAGTCCACCATGATACATGTTTTTGTATCAAAGTTTTACGTAGGGAGCAGTGGAAACATAAAAAGAATTACAAATTCATAAGTCAGTAATCAAATTTTCTGTACTTCACGACAATCATGTGGACTGTTGAAGCACGGCTAATTTAATTTGTCACCTCCTATGTAATTTGGCTCCATTTCATGCCGACCGGCTCAGCCTTCTTTGGAGGGTAATTTATTCTTTAACTAAGTTTCCTTAATTCTATTCCTCTGCTTGTACATCGATCTAGTCCTTCGGTTAGTTTTGAATTTTTTCATATTTTTCACATGTTCTGCTTGAAATTTCGACGAGAATAAAAATCTGAGAGTGCTTCAGTTTCAAAATTTGGCAGCGGTGGCAAGGTGGTGCTGCGACATGGAGTAAGGAGTGAGCCGTGGATCCATTATTCATCACTCTCCGATTGATCCCGATTGGATCTCGATGGCGATCGGGCGATCAATAACTGGAATATCGCGGTGTGCGAGTTGCGTTTGGACGTATTTATGCCAAAAAGAACTATGTGCATAGAGTTTGCGTGTAACATAGTTCCTTTTAGCATAAATCCGTCTGTTTAGCGTTTCATATTTGACGACGGCGCGAGATTTATGAACTGTCGCAGTTGATCTATAAATCGCCCCGCGACTGTAGCGCACTCCTTGTCTCGTTGGCCAAAAAACCATTCAATTTTACCTTGAATTGGACGTATTTATGCTAGAACGAACTATGTCACACGCAAACCTTATGCACATAGTTCCTTTTAGCATAAATATGTCCGATTTTAAAGGGTGTAAATATAATGTTTTGCACAATTTGGCAATCCTAAACGGCTCACAGACTTGTCTCTAGTTAGGTCCCAATTGCTCGAAAAAGCATACGATCTTAACTTTTCATGACTTTTCATAACAGCATAACTTTTTAGGAAAAAAAAATTTTTACATTCAAAAAGTCAATCCATACGGTGTATCGAATTTTAAACTGAAACCTCAGGCAAGATCTAGAATACAGACCGATTTCGCGGCTGAATCACGTTTTGGATGTACATTAGTTGACCGTTCAGTTTGGTACATTATTTTACCTGGCGCCAGATCAATTAAAGTGTGATTTTAAGGGTTGCTTCAAAGTTCAAGAGATATCTAGGGAAAGGGGACACGGAACATCACGAAACATTTTAAGTAGTTTTAAAACGTCATATAACTTTTTCAGTAAAGTTAATGCCTACTTTCCGCCTTATTGTTCATGAAACATGAAATGGAAAATTGGGAAAAACGAAGAGGTAAAAATTTCATAAGATCTCTCGTTGCCTTCGGTCAGAAGTTATTCACTCCATGTTCTTACATTTTAATAGCCGTTTAATCAACTTCAGAAAAATTATGACTTCAAAATTTCTGAAATAACATCTATCAAGCTTCTTCTAAGAGAAGACTCCACTTTGGTTGACGATATAAGCCAGTAGGTTACGCATTCTTATTGGCTTTCTCAAAGTTTATGGAGCGATGGAAATGCCTGTTTTTCTAATAAGTAGAAACAAAATGGTAACAGTGTAGTACATTATTCTCCTCGCAATTTTTGAGGAAAGTATTGTTCGCTAGTATAGCGTATGCGTGGAGAACGCTGCTGCATATTTTGAAGAATTTTATGTTCATTAGTGGTTGAAATTCATTCGATTTGAAAAACGGCAGAGACTCATTCATTTAAAACGGGAGAGAGAATCCACAGTCTAATTTTTGGGCTTTTTGGTCATTGGTCCCTGGTCGATTTTTATTGATTCAATTAAAATACTTCGGATGGCATCAGAAGGTGATTATTGTAGGAGATGCAAGGATTAAGTCTGTAAACGGCAAGTCATTGAGCCAAGGAGGGGTCCGCTTTTCGTCGCATTGTTTTTTTTTTTTTTTTTTTTTTTTTTTTTTTTTCATTCTCTCCGGTCCAATCGTTGAGCTCCTTAATTTAAATATGTTTAGGAGCAAAATCGTGCAATTACGAGCCTCAGTGCCAGATCATTCTGCTGCTCTTTTTATGTTTCTCTTGTGTTCGTTTGCATGTTGCTCCTTTCTATAATATCGCACGAAGGAGATATTGATGAGAAACTGGACTAGAGATGGTTAGGCATAAACCCATATAGGTTGAAGATTGAGGATTTGCATATACCTGCCGGGGTAACTTCTCCGAGAATTAGTGCGTTTTATGCCCAATTTAAGATACTTCTGTCTCAAGAAAATCAAATAGATTTTTCATGGGATCATTTTTAATTAAGATCTACAATTTCTTTCGCTGGGTATTATAGGAAACCGCAGGGCATGTGCATTTATTGATAGCATTTGCAATTTTGCTTCAATTACAAAATTTGCACGTGTGACACTGTCTTGAGAGAATGAAGATCCCCACGTACCCTATGAATTCAAATGAACTTGGTACATAACATTTTGACATGGTTATGCAGGCCAATGAAGCCGTGATTCCATTCGCCATGACCAACATTTATGAAATCAATAATTTAAAGAAAGGGAAGCTGCACTTTTATTTACTCAAAACTTCATTCATCCTGTACATAATATTCTGAGAAACTTTCAAATTATGTTAGCCTCTCTTTTTAGATAGTAAATAAGTAAAAAACAGTGGTTTTGAAATGTTGAGTCGCGTTGATTTTCTTTTTTTTTTTTTTGCTTTGCTTTCTTCACCGAAGTGTCATAGCGCCACGTCTATGAAACAAGCCCTACCTCATTAAACCAAGCTGCATGAGCAGAACTGGGAACTTTCGGTCAGAAGACCTATCAAGAGTGGTCTGAGGAGCACAGAAAGGTACCCCACCATCCGAGGGGGTCCGCAAAGGCTTTCTTTCGGTAACATTTTGAAGATTAATAAGTCGGTTTAGCTAGTCTTGCCGAAAAATGTTTTGAAATCAAGTTTCGAAGACGCCAGGAATACCACGCAATCATTCCGCAAAATTCTTTTGTTTCCTGAAGGAGACGAACTTATTGTGATCGATAGGGGGAGGAGCAAACCCTTCTTCGGTTCCCCGCTAGTTTCCGGCGGGCTACCAAGCTACTGATATTTTTTTGGACTACTCGGTTCCGGTCGCAAAGAAGGTAATTTGTTGGAGATAGATTGTGGGAATATTGTGGGTATTTTTACTATAAAAACAAGTATTAATCTCATGTATTCTCATTTATTTACTTTTACATATTGGATATTTCACAAGTTTAAACTGGTTCTGTTATTTACCATACTATTAATAAATGGTAGGGAAGTTAAAACTGTTATTATGAACATGTTTAACATGTAACATTATAAACATGTTTTTGGCGGGAAGGTAAAAATAGGAGGTCTGATCCGTATTCGAGCCCGCCAGGCAACAGAGCATTCATTGAACGCCAGTACTCGGCAGCGAGTTAGGATTGAGGACCAGTGCCTTGTTTGACAATCACCCATGGTGGTCCCGCGAAGAATCGTGAATGATTACACGCTCCAATATGTTTTCGTGTTTTGCAATGGTAAACTAATTAAAAGCGCTAATAAAACTACCCTCTGCTCCCTCATCCGTCCCGCCGACCTGCCGAGGTCTCCGATAAAATGGTTCATTTTGTTAATTGTACTGCATTCAGCAGATAGGAAGAAATTTTTCGATAAAATAAAACATCTGCTGATCGAATATCGGTCGAACGGATTCCTGTAAAAAGACAAACGTATTTTCAATAGCGATGTTTGTTTAATTTTTGTCAATTTTGAGCCGGTTCGAAGAAGTTTTAGTGCATACGGCGTATTTTAAAAAAAAACTGAAAGAAAATAGGATCGTTTTGAGCTTGTCTTGATACATATTTAGGTGTTAAGCACACCAACCATATCTACTTTATTCCTCTTTAAAATGAGTATAACTTTATGATGGGACGCATCATTTTCAATGTTGCCGTCAGGTTCTACATACAATTTTGATGCGAGAACATTCTAATGGTTCACTGCATTTCACACACACATTTTTCACTCACATTTTCTCGAGAATTTTTATTATTATTAAATATTTATTAATATTTAATATTTATCTTACTATTTTTTTATTATTATATTATTTGAAAATTTATTTATCAACCAATGCAAGATATATGTATACATCCAACTGCATGGGCTTTTTTTCGGAAGCTTCTACTAAATACTACTAACTACTTCTTCTTGATATTCCCCCTTCTCTTTTTCACTCTCTTTTTGTCGTCCTCTTTTTTCTTTGCTTCTTCCTTACTTTGACTCTTTTCCTTCGTTCTATTTTTTCTTCTTCCTCTCGTTTTTGCTCCTCCTTTTTATCTTCATCTTCATTTCCGAATTTGTCTTCCTCCCCTAATTCATCCTCTTCTTCCTATTCTTCTCTACTCCTTATTCCTCCTCTTCCATTTCTTGTTTACCTCTTCCTCTTTTTCTGCTTGACTGCTCCTCCTCCTTCGCTCCCACTTGGATGTGCCCTAAGCAGCTAGGTGCTTTCATGGATGAGCCAAAAATAGTAGTTCCTCATTGGAAAATGTAATCCAATTATCTGGCGAGAAAATCGAATCATGTTGAGCGTTTATTTATTCGCGGGGAGCTCAATAAATCTCGCGAGCCGATGCCGTGGAAGAGAAGAACTTACCGGGGATTTACAGCCCCGAGTGGCGGGTCCCATGAGCCCCGGACGCGCGGCCCGCGGTCACATTCCGCGGTCCAGAAGGCGAACGCGTCACGGGAACTGGACACGGCTATCAGTTTTTAGCTGCCAAAGGACCAAGCTAACACCTTTATTTAATTCACACACTCACTAAAACAATGTCGCTTAAGATAGCATTCAATTCCCCCGTTGTGGGGCTCCCTGCTCGCGACGATGTCTCTTTCATTCGCGCCTAATCCCCCATTCCCCGGACTCGACTCGCGAGCGTGCCTCACAGTGGCGTGGCGTGAATTGCGATATATCGATTGTTATGCCATTTAAACCTACGAAAAAAGATCGATTATCAGGGTGTTACCTTAGTAATCGATTCTTTACCATAGCTTCAAATGGCGAGATATCGATAATCGATTATTCACGCCACGCCACTGGTGCCTCAGCCTGATTGACTCGACGCTTTAAATAATTTACACCCGTCGCTTAATAGAAATATCCAAGCTCAACTTCTCCGCGCGCCTTCTCTATTTATTAACAGAAGGCACGACCGGACAGCTCCGCATAGTTTTAACTTGGCTCCTGATCGTGGTGCCTGTTTACCCCATCGAGGGCTCATGCTTTTCTTTGTTCACTCAAAGCTGTCTACATGTCGGATTCCAAAGCTTTTTCCAGGATTCGCGCTATGCCCGAGGAAGTGAGGACAAAAAGTAACCGAGTTCAAGACTGGAATGCGTTGTAATATATCACCAGCGCAGCACTGCAACTGAGTAAGATACTGTTGTTGCTTGCTCAAGTCGAGAGCTTGTGTACGCTCTTGGTTCTGGCGAAATTGAGTCGAGGATTGTTGTTCGCACTCTCGCGGCAAGGAGGCCCAGGCGCAAATGCTCCGTTTGTCTGCCATATTTGAGGACAAGTCTCTCGCACTTGGCCAGTACAATGAAAGGACTGGTCCCAATTCCCAAGTAGGTAGTATGATGGAAATATTGATATAAATTTGCAAGTTTTGAAGCATGATATCGCAATATTTTTACATGCTTTGCTCAATAGAAGCCGATTTAAACGATGCGTTGAATACTATTCGCATGGACATGAAATCAACTTCCGCAGCGTAATATCAAGCGGCAGTAAGTACGCAGTAAGAAAAAGTAACCGACATTTTTTGTTAATTTAGGAATTATAACAAACTAACCTAACGTGCAGTTAATATTTTTTTGGGTTAGTTTTTCATATGAGAATGAGTACGAAAGTTAAAAAGAACTACTTGGACAGAGGCAACGAAAAATGAGGATTATTCGCATGAATCACCCAAAGCACCATTTAACTTCTCCACTTGTGTGCTTTTAATCTTCCTGTGACTATGACTCATTTGCTTGATGATATCCTCGATTAAACGCAGCTAAAAGTCCCTGTCACATCTGTGCACATTTCAAAAAGAAAACGTTCTATTCGCTTAAGGCCATGGTCGAGGCTATTTCGACCCTCATATCATTGATGGAACATATTTAGAATATTTTTCTTCCAAATTTCCCAATAATTTTTTTCGCAATTTTATTCTAATCGCTTGAAGCGGTCAAAGAAAAAAAATCTTATCTTTCATTAAAAATATTACTTTTTCGAAAGACATTTGCCAACATCCGCATGATTGTACTTAATGCGTTTTTCCGTAGCATGTCTGTGCGCGGGTGTCAATTTACTGATAAGCTCTCAAACGTAAGTAATAGGGCCCAATAAATACATAGAAACAAGCAGAATAAAGCAATTCAGTGGATACAACTTAATTAACTTCTGTGTGGTGTTGGGCTGCATCGCCAAATTTGAAGGCGAACTAGCAGCGATTTCGTTCCCAAACAATGCAGCGCTCCAACCGTTACGCCGCATGTTGCACCTATAGTTTTAGTTGATTTATAGCTTAGGGATGAAGACCATGCCGCCTAGCTAAGGAAAAACGCCGTCTAAACTTTCCTGCTGCCAAATATCCATTGATAAAACATGAACTTTTTAAGGAGTTGGAATATTTTATTTCGATTTTGCAGAGAAGTTCTAAATCCTTGAAAACTGTAAAAGAAAATTATTAATAACTTTTTTTAAAAATACTATCGAGAGACACTTAGCTACATTCGCATGATTGTGCATACGGCAGTTCCCCTTCGTATGGTAGTATGTGTCAGTCAATTTTTTGATGATTCCTTAAATGTAAGTAAAATGTCCTCATTGCCCATACAAGCAGTATACACATTAACGAATCAGATGAAGTAGAATTAGCCGAAGGGAAGGAGAGTTTGAAATTAACCTGTATCATTCTACCCAAAAAAAAAAAAAAATGCAATTGCTGATTTAACAATATTGTAGTTAAAGAAAGTGTCCGACACGGTTCAATGTAGATTTTACAGTAGAAAAATGTTAATTGTACCACCCCTGTGGTTAAATTAGCTTTCCACTATTGTAAAATGTTCATTTGAAACATGTCAGACTTATTTTTTTAAATTTAATTGTTAAATCAGCAATCCATTTCATTTCGTATAGATTTGCGTTAAAATCTCCTTGAAAATCCCTCTCATACTGTCCGTGCCCATTCAAGCAAAAAACAAATCGATGAGTCATATCAGACTGAAATAGGCCTTCACTGGGAAAAAAAAAAAAAACACACACACATTGGATCTAGAGTCCGGACTCTTAAAAACATCGACAAGAAAAAGTACTCTTGATTCGATCAGAATCTAGCTTAAATTAAGAACCAAGCCTTTTAATTTAAGCGGATTTCGTTTTGATTCAAGCAAAAATCCGATTGAATCAAGAGTATTTTTTCTTGTCAATGTTTTCAAGAGTCTGGACTCTAGATCCAATGTGTACTTTTTGTTTTTTCCACTGTGAGGAAATGAGAACTTTGAGGTGAATGTGCATTAAAGTCTCACTCATACTACCCATGTCGAAACGAGCAATATACACATCAATGAATCATGCATGAGAACCAGGATCAACTCAGAAGAATTAAAGTTGGAGTTGGAGAGTGACCTCTATGTTTCTAGCCTTGCGTTAAAGTCTCTTTAGTAGTCCTTCTCATACTATCCATGTCCATCGCAGGATGCGTAGAAACATTCAGAATGAAGCCAATCAGTGGATACAACTTAATTAACTTCGGTGTAGCGTTGGGTTGCATCGCCAAATTTGAAGGCGGACTAGTAGCGATTTCATTCTTAAGCGACGCTGCTAGGCGTGGCGCGGCGTTTCAACTAACAAGCTTCCTGTATGACTGTCATCACGATTTCGCGATGAAGGAGGCTTTGCTGTTTAGAGACGCAAACTGGACGTATTTCTGTCAGACGGAACTATGTGCTTTATGACTTGAGCCCTGTTATGCGTGTATTCATATGGATCTCAGGGCTCATGTCTTAATGCGCATAGTTCTGTTTGATAGAAATACGTCCAACTATGCTTCCGTGCGGAGGAAAAACGCCGTTTTACGTAGCCGCCGCTAATTTTGAATGGTTATTTTCCGCCGATATATCGAATATCGATAATCGATCATGCACGCCTCGGCCACTTTTCCCGTCGCACAGACAATCGAATCAAACGGAGAGGGCGGACAAAATTTGGAAACTTTAAAAGCTTGTAACTCCGTTATTACAAGATGTCGAGGTCTTATACAAATGGTCCCACCGGTTTTCTTGTAAAATTTACTTCAAAAACTACACCTCAATTTCAAATTTAACAAAATACACGTGGAAATTTGCAGTTTTAGTTAAAAAATACATGCCCAACCTCTCTCATTGACACGGTCCACCGTGCGTCGACTGAAAGATCGATTCAGTTACGATTCAGGAATGTAGCCATTCCTAATTTTGTATTAGAATCAAGTTGGTATAATCCTCCATCATTAGAAATCGAGCTGCCGGGATGTGCAAGGAGAAATAAATCCTGGAAGTGAGGGAGAAGCAATGCTACACCTGCAATTAACGAGGATAAATCCTAGGAAGCCAGAATGCGAACGTGTCGTTCACACTAACACAGCGGCGTGGCGTGCTTTGCGATGTACTATTGATCTACCATTTGAACCTATGAAAAAAGATCGATTATCAGGGCGTTCGCAACAAACACCATAACCATCGATTCTTTACCATACCTTCAAATGGGATAATATCGATAGTCGATTGTCACGCCTCGCCACTGCACTAACACCTCGAGACGGAGGGATAGGTGAGCACGGGCAGTGTCCAGGCATCGGAGACGGAGATCTAATGGCCGAGATCTTGAGGAGAGTGCCGATTCATGCACAGCATTTGATCCAACCTGGGAACCCATTCATCTTCCTGGTCCCCGTTTCAGAGCTTGGAAACTTTGAGAGGCGGCGACGAAACGCGGGAACGGACTGAAAATAGCACATGCCGGAATGTATTTTTAAGTGGAGGAGGCTCCACCTCTCGGCAGGATCGGCCAATCGGACGACGTGAGAACTGGGACCCGGTTGTTCCTGTCTCTGCAGTCCTGCCGTTCTGGACCACTCCAGATAGCCCCGCCGTGTGGAAAGAGGGAACGTAAAGGCAAATGATAGTTAAACACCTCGGCGCGGGCTCAGGAAATCGTGAGCTTGCGACGCAACGCACTGTGGGCCCTCGAAGGAAAGTTCGCTCGTCACAACACAACGCAACCCACTCAGCAAACCAATGTGGTGGCTGCAGAAGTGCAGAGATGGAAAATTTCATCAAGTTTTTCCCCACGAAATTTCAACTTTTTTTCTGAAATTTTTTGAAACTATTGGGGATGCATGCAAGAGGCCAAGAAACGCTATGACGTCACCTTCCGGCCGAAGTATCACAAGCCCCATGCGGCGTTTAAAAATTTCCGCCGCCATTTTATTTTTTTACGTAGAAATTTTTGGTCGTATCTGTTTGAAAATTTCACTGAATTTTAGCGGCAGTACAAAGAAAATTCGGTGAAATTTTTGAACAGATTCGTCGAACAATTTCTCTGTAAAAAAATTAAAATTCCGCGGAAATTTTTAAACGGCGATTCTCGATTTTGACATTTTTCATCCCGAGCCTAAAACGTTTACGCGTTGCAAAAGTTTTCGTTCGGTTTAGAGGTTAGATTGGGGCTAAATTTCTCTCTAAGCTTCCTTCTGTGCCCTCCTTTGTATATAGCACCTCATTAGAGTAGCATATACTGCCACATCAATAGGAATGCCATATGAAACGTTTTCAGGACACTCGAAGGTTTAATTAAAAATTCTGGAAAAAAACTAACAAATTTCAAATTTTGAGAAATTTATTCAAGCGTTTTGAAATTATACTTTCCATCTCTGGGTGGCTGCGATATTATGACACAACGACATATTGCCGCGCCGTAAAAAATGAGGCTCTACCCATATTGCAAGCAAATTTTGAAGCAATATTGCCCAAACCAATGAATAAAAATGCCACGAGACGCGTCTCATATCTTCTTTTAACGTGTGCACGTTGGAATTTTTTTCATTATGGATGTGCAATTTTAAATTTCAAATTTCTTTCCAGACGAAACAATTTTCATAGCATCAGCTGGCCATCCCTGTATTTATACAGACGGTGTTCTGGAATACTAGCTGAAGATAAATTGAGACTTTATCATGTTCCTCACCACTGAGCGAGGTTTGGGGCTCGCAATAAATTATCATAATTTCTGCTATGGCACGTACTTCATTCGATTCCAATGCAAGCGAGAGGAGGAGACCTGAGACCGCTTTGTAAGGATAAGAGTGGAACTGTGGAAGGGAGACAGTTGGCTCCACCATGACTACCAGCACTTGTTTTACGAACACGGAAAGCAATTTTTCCTTACAGCCATTCACACTCACAATCAGTAGGATTGTCTTACTCACAGCGCCACTAGGATCTGCACTTTGATCAGCGAGTGAACCTGGCGGCTAATTGCTGCAGGGAAACTAAATGTAAAGATCGTTTCTCATCCTGAAAGGCTGAAAACACTGAGATTATACACAAAAAAAATAACAAATAAAAAAAATAATTTAAAAATACAAAAAAGGAAAAGTATATTAATTCTGAAAATTGATCAAAAGGCGAAAAATTTCAAGTCCAAGTTTGAAAAAAGGCAAAAAATCTCTGAGTCTCCGATAATTGAAATTCATCGAAGATTCATCAGTTTAATAGATAAATCAATGTTCGATAAAGGTATACTCATTTTTTAGAGAACTTTGTGAGAAACAAACGCACATCCCTATAATCCATACAAAAAAAAATATAAAAAGTGAAAAATTAAGTGACCAAAATTGTAATTAAACAGCAAGACCCTCCGAACAAAGTCAGTATGTATCACGGAAATTCTCACTTACACTTTTAAGCGCTCAGCCGATAGGCGGCGCTTTTTGATTTCGATTTGCCACTAGAGCTCTAGTATAGTAGGGCGCTCAAGCGATCAAATGGCGCACCAACTCATCGATGCACGAAACGCCATTTTTACTTTTTTTTTTTTTTGATTACCTCATTATGCCTCTGTGAATACGATTAAATGCAAATTAGCGTAATAAATAAATAACAGTCCTAAAACTCTCTTTGCTATGCGGTTTATAGTTATCCTATAATTACTTCTGAAAGTTCAAGATTCGCGTTCTGTTTTCCGAAAACTTTTCCACCGGTGATAACCTTATTCGGAGACCTTAGTAGAATTCGCCTACATCTAGGTTATGTGTCTTTGACCTAGGTACTGGAGAGTATTGCCATCCTTTTGCCCTTCTCTAATTGGTTCATGAGTTTTGGCGTCTTTGGCCCTCTTCTGGCTTAATAAGATCAATGTTCATTTTCTGTAGGTACATAGCCGCGATTCAGATTCAGATGACACTACTCTCCCGTATTTGCTTCTCGCGTCTCGCTTACTCCTTTGTGTTTTCATATTTCGTCCATCTCCCTCCATCCATAATTAATTCCATAATCCATCCGCCTCGTTTAAGATTGTGTTGTGAAATTTAAGATTGTGAAATTGTCTGAAATTTGAAGCATAATATTTTGGAATTATTCAACGTATGTCGTGTCTTGTCTTCAGACTCGTTCTGCCCACCTCGTGAAGTTTGTGAAAGTTTCTGAAGTATAATGCTGTGAAATTATTTGACCAATTATCATGCTACCTCAGAGACTGTTTTAGTGTTTTTGGGTTAATTAAAGTATGTCAGGTAGGAGATCTGCCATTTGCGATACATGCAAAATGCTTCATTATACTAGTGTACCACAGTTGTTCTCAAGCACCAATTACATCACGGTTTGCATTTTTATGCTGAATAGCATAGATAAACGACTGGAGCATTTTGCGCAGCTCAAGCGCAGGGATTTGTACCTTCGTAATTGTCACCACCTCATCGCTGCAAATTATGAAAAGGACCGCTCGAGTGTATCCTTGATCATAGAATATCTGTTATTCTCAAAGCGATGTCGTCATCACATCCCTGTCAGTTCACAACTTCTAATTATTGAGTTTAACTAGGTGTCAAAAAATCTGAGATATCTGAAGTAGCAGAAAATTGTGTACTTTCAAAGTCTAAGATTTTTTGCGGCACTGACAGTTTCATAAATCTTCCTTATAACACTCTACTCTGAAACCGCTACATTCTACCTCTCACATTGCTCCATAACAAAGGTATGTGTTAGCCTCTTATTTGTACTAAAAATTCTAGGTTTCATGACTCATTTACTCATTCACTCTCTGGTGAATTTGGTTCCGTCAGATTCATTGCAAGACACCTTATGTGTTATCTCCGCAGACCTAACACAGACATTTGAACGCTCAATGAGAGCAAAATTTCAACTGGCCTGTTGTCTACTTTTCAGTAAAGAGGGTAAATAACCTTCCTTTTGGACTCGCTTTGAGACGATAAAACAAGGTTTCTCCATTACTTACCGTAAGACGATAATAAGTGTTCCACCAGACTATGTAGGAGATGAGGTTGAAAGTTACATCACCTCCATGTGTGAGGAAGTTTTCTTACCTACAACCTGATTTTATGACTTACAATAACAAAAGATACTGCTTTCGCCTGGCATTTTTTCATGCGTCACATCGTCTAATAAACGGGGACCTACATTTGATTCCATGAATAGGTAAAATGGCTCAGAGAGAATTTCGTCGAATGATCACTACGGCCATCTCTCATCCAGTTGGAGAACTTTTACTTACCCTTGATTAAAAAATTCATGAACCATAGAGTTTTTGGAAATTGAGTACACAATATTATTGTGAAAGATTTTTGAGGTTGAGTCTTTGTTTACATTCTCAAAGTATCAAAAGTTCTACAGTTTCATCGTGTTTCCTCCTAACTTTATCAGCTTATGAGCAATGGCTCCTAATTTACTCAACTCCTCAGCAGGCCAAAACTCTATACCTCTACAGATACATATGAGAATCATGCGTTTCAACG
This sequence comes from Bemisia tabaci, assembly GCF_001854935.1. Taxonomy (NCBI): domain Eukaryota; kingdom Metazoa; phylum Arthropoda; class Insecta; order Hemiptera; family Aleyrodidae; genus Bemisia; species Bemisia tabaci. The sequence continues at coordinate 4,570,949 of NW_017566728.1, forward strand.
AAACCTACGAGTCCTCTTATCATCACTCAGGAACCACCGATCTTTTCTGCAGGTGTCATGGATCATTCATGACAAATACTGTTGCAACCACCCTTATCCTAGGTACATATCTATGCATAGTAATTCTAGCGATCAGCTCCATACTCACAATGTAATTTCTGTAAAATACAGTTGGACGGTGGAATTACCAGACCCCGTATCTCGGTTTGCGACGTTGTAGACTTCCTTTCATACTTTCTTCTTTACACGGAAAACCAACCAACATCAATTTATAAAAACTTCTGCAATTTTCCTTCTCTGTGCAAAGAAAACTCTGTGAAAACCAAGGAGGAAAAATGATTTGTTCTCTGTCAAAAGAATAAAATGGGAGCGGAGATTTTTAAGCACCGCAAACGAGATACATGGTCTGCTAGTTTCACTGTTGACTTGTTACGATATACCTATACCTACAATATCCCTATAGATTATATTGAAGATATTACTGTCCCTGTAACAGTGACTGATTCGAATGTTATCACAGTATAGAGGGTTTCAGATAATTGGGCCAGCATGGTTTATTAATTACACAGAACGTAAGTTACCTTTATAAATTAAGGCGTAGAGGCAACTTCTGCCTTTGGTTGGCCAGAAATTTCTGTAAACGCATTTAAATTCCTGAAATTTATGAGAAATTCCGAATCTACTAAATGAAAGCAAGGATTTCAGGAGAACATGATTAACAATTTGCTGTCAGAAGGAAAACTGCGGAAGGAAAGTGGGAAAGATTTTTCACTAAGGCTCAACATAATATGAGGAGGAAAAAATGAATGTAATTTCCGTTTACCCTGGTTATAATTCTGGTATTGCAAGAATTCTCTTTCTCTATTTACGCAATTACGTATTAGATTATTGTATTGTATGAAATCCTGTTATCACGAAGCAGAGACAAGAGACCCTCCACTGGCCTCCTAGCGACAGGTGGAAGCTTTTACTTTCGGGGTTTCAACAATTCCTTATGGACAATTATGAGCGAGCAACAGTCATCACCATATTTTCGGCTGTTGACTTACCTACATGGTCGATGATGAGCTTCGGATGACGTCATAAGCCAAACAACTTTCCCAAACGTCGGCCATTTTCTGCTTGTTTGCAAAACGAAACTGCCAACACGTTGTTGAACATCAACCATGTAGGTAAGTCAACAGTAGAATGCTGAAGTCCCGAAAGTAAAAGCTTCCACCATAGCCAAGTTACTAGTGGAGGGTCTCTTGTCTCTGTCACGAAGACAGAGTATCATAGAGCATAAACAATAAACATAGGAAAGGTTGTGTCTGATCATGAGTCATTAGAAGGTTTTAGCGTAGTGTGCTGCAACCTAGCGGACACATGGTGCCTTCGATTCGCGAAAAGTTACCTTCAGTACTCACAATCAGTTGCAGTTGATCGATTTCGTTTATTGTCTCATCATTTACCTATTAATATTTATATTTCGTTCATTTATTTACCTATAATATTTTTTACGTGTCCAATTAGGGCATCATTAAAACAATTAATTTGGCCTCGTTAAGTGATACGTTCATCTTTGATACATTTTCTTCAAATGATCTAGAAAAGTTATTTTTTTGGAGCCGTAATAGTTTTCTCTGTTTTTATGAGAAATCGAGGATTTTTTATGTATTAATATTTCGGTACTTAAGTAATGGATCATTATTTTTCCTATGGATCTTGGATTTTTTTTCGGGGGGTGGGGGAGGAAGCACAATTTTAGATGTTTTAATTATTGCAAATTTTAAAATACTCAGTTAATAGGTAGTAAATTAAATCTGGGACTCATTAAAATTGCGCTCACCGCTGAGCGCTTCTCTAATACCCACGTATTAGAGCTTTCCCGCTTGTTTTTCTTTCTGTCAGAGGATGTGTGTATGTTGCATCATGGGTAAGTGCCAAAATTTTTACAAAAACACTAGTTCGTGTGAACGACATTTCAGTAAAACTACACGAGAAAGCATTTGGAATATATTTCAGAGGAGATTAGTATTGACTGGAAAAATGGTAAAAAAAAACATTTCCTGGGCTTCATCGCTGGTGCGCCGTATAAGTGGTTTCGGTTTGGCTTAATCATGCAAACACTAAAAAAAAGAGGATAGTAAAATCTACTATAAGTCTACTTGATTTTTTACGCAGGCATACTATTTAGTGAAAATAACCAGTCTATAGTAGTCTTTACCAGAACTCTAGTGATACTAACCGTAATATGGTGAATGCTGCCATAGAATTTGGTATTTATTACCATACTTGGATCACTGTGTGAGAGTATGGTAAAACCTACCATTTTTTTTTCAGTGAAACATTACTCTAGAATCCACCAGAGCGAGAGTAACGCCTAATGCATAACGTCTGTAGCGCAAAACGCTTGAGGGGGTTGGACTGCAAGACGGTCAGAGGGCGTAACCCCTAAGTCAAAAAATTGTGTTGAAAAGGGGAAGATGGCCTGCTAAAACTAATTCACCTCGTTTCGAGAATTTTACTGCTGTAGGTGTTTAATTCGTCACATGAAAAAAAATTATTCTCTCGAGGTACGTCTATAAACTAAAAAAGTTATGAAGCATGAGACAATCTGCAACTCAAAAAACTTAGAATGGATCATATTTGCATGATTTTCCATTTAATCCGCCTAATGGCAGATTAAATTATTCCTGATAGCGATGAGGCTTCCGCTTATTGCTTATAAAACCTAGCTTTCAGTTGGAAATTAAGTTCTTGGGTTCTGCACAAACTGTCCATGGACACGAACTATGGTGAAGATAATGTGCAGAAAATGTTAAGCTTATCAAACAGTGATGTTCGTTCGAGTCTCTAAATGAGTGATTAAACAACATGGTAGAAAAATGGATATTTGATGGCTTGGAACTTTTCACCTTTTCTTCTTTCAAACACAGTGCAAATTAAACACGATAGCGTAATAGTGATCTGAGAAATCAAATTTAAAGAACACGTTTTGGTTGAAAAGGAGAGAAAAACAGTGCACCACTGAACCGTGAGAATTTGATAAAGCGTGCATGTTGCCCTTAATTTAAACGATGTTTAGCAAATGGAAAAGCAGGTGTGAAAAGAGTTGGATCGTGATGCGAAAAAATCCCAACACTCGATACGTTTGCCAATTAAATAACAAGATAAAAACAAGTCAGTGGCGTGGCGTGCTTTGCGATATATCGTTTGATACGCCACTCAAACCTATGAAAAAAAATCGATTATCAGGGCGTTCTCAGCGAACACCTTAGTAATCGATTCTTTACCATAGTTTCAAATGGCGAGATATCGATAATCGATCATTCACGCCACGCCACTGAAACAAGTCCCTCGGGAGCTTGTAGTGAGACTCGGTTGATAGCAGTCTCGCTTTTATCTTCGGTCCCATACGCTGCGGACAACAAAAAAGCGATTTGTATACATAAAAATTGACAGAAGGACGCGGATTCCACGAGAGTGCAGTGCGAGCACATCGCTCAATCGCATCGTGCAACCGAACGAAAAACTCGAAACAACGGCGGAGTTAATTGAAAATTCACAGATGAATTGCTCCGGTGAAAAGTCTGCAGCAAGCACGTGAAATAGAATCACGAGTCGTATTGAATTTTCAGCCCGATACTCCTGAGCCTTCGTGCAATGCCATTCGCGGCCCGGCGCGGCGCTATCCCTTCCCTGTTTTCATCAGTCACCATCGGATGCATGCATCAACGTCCCTTGTCTCTCGCGTCCTCACACCTCCACCCCCCCCTCTCATTTTTTGTCCTGTTTATATTTTTCCAGAGAGGAGTTTGTATTGTTTTATTCGTGTTCTTTTCGGGCGATATGCCCGGTTGTATGAACTGATCTCGGAGGAGGAGGAAAAACTGTCGCAAAAAAACGAGTCGTCCGCTTCTGAACCAGTGAATACAAAGGTTATTTGTACGCACATAATTTGGGGGTAGCTAGTGCGTGAATGCGCTAAACTCACATCATATTCTAAAGTTAGAGAACGAAGTCAACAGATATTACCATTTACCATTGATAACCACTGCATATTACGGTGACAAAATCTGTCATTCAAAAAATGGAATAAGTCGCCATTAATTTTTGTTCCATTCTCTGCAAAAATGACATACAAGCTTTACAAAGATTATGCTTTCAGACTAAGTAACCTCACACTGTCTTTATATCTATACATGGCAATTAGAACGACACAAATACATAAAAATAACCCGAATTATTTAAAGAACAGCAAACACAATAAAATGGGTGAACAAAGCTCAAATACATACAAAATGCCTGACCGCAGCGTGTTTGACGCAATGCGTGAAGTATTCATGCAGTCTTGTAGGCGCTATTTCATGCCGACCGCCGCGCTGCTGCGTTCCAGGTCAAATTGCGTGTTTGGTTTCTCTCTTAACTCGACTATTTAAAGGTATTGTCTCTTGTATCACCGAAAGACGATTAAATTAGAAATTACTATACTTTTACTCTCAGGAAATGAGAGATCTTGTCGCTTTTTCTCGTTTGTAATTTATTTTCTGACTCCGATTTTTCTCTCTTTTTTTGATACCTTCATTCAAAGAGATTGCAAAATTTTCCGCCCCCTACATTTTGCCGCCATGGGCCGCGGCCCATGTGGCCATCCCCTCATCCGGCCCTGAATGTAGCAGCCGCTGGGCTGCCGAATAGTCCTTATTCTTCTGCTTACACTCACTAGTAAGCTGGCGTGTTACTAGTAGTAACACGCCAGGCCTCAGGCTGCTGCCATCCAGTGTCTTCTCATACTCCATGCGCACTGTTTCTGGTCTTGCTTGCATTTCTATCAGTGTATATTTCTCCAGTTATTTATTATTAGTATTACTGTTGAAACCTGTATCCTGAGCGCTAACTGTGTCCCTCGGTTGTCACAAGGGCTTTACTTCATTTCCACGCAGACTCTCCACCCTTAAACGCAAGGAACTAACAATAAGTAGGAAATAAAGACTCATCTATATGTGCGCCCTCCCGCAAGCGACGCAACGAATTAAGCCGCGTGCCAGACGGAAAATCGAGGCCATTAATTTCACTTAAAATCTCTGCCCCCGGTATAGGTTAAAAATCGTTGAGATCGATAAATCGATGAGTATCATTTCAAGGAACTGGAGCGGGAGTCGGATTTGAAGGTGTACGCCGCGGAATAAATTAAAGGGAATAAGTAGGACAGCCGGGAAAATAATGTTGGTACCTACATGCGTAAAACAAGTGGTAGCGATTGGCAACTAATAGATGACAGATAACGTGAAAGATAATGTAGTGCAAAGAGCACGGTGAGGACGGGTGTAGGAGTGGTGCGTGGCGGGAGGGGAGGGGGTCACTTTCCCGGGAAACGAAGAGCGGAGAGCAAGGTAATGACGATCTGTGTGTTTATTATTAGCGCTAATTCCTTCAACTGTGTTACTGCAACATACTATTGTCGTATTCGCTATTACTGGTGTTTGCTGTGATATTTTTTTCTTCTTCTCTACTGCACGTTGGTGGTCCGCACCAATGAGTCTTTAACTTCTCTCTGCATCTAGAAGATCTCGCCAGAAGTGCTTGGGGCCCCCTGATTTCTACTAAGCCCTCGTTCACGCGGCCAAGTCACAAAGCTGCTTTTAAGAGTTCTTTATTCCCCAGCCTCATTTTTTCTTCGTGATGATCATGCTCGAACTTGAAATATAAATATTTTAAATTATATATAATTGATATAAGTGCAGGAACGCAAATTTGTTAGGCTGTAGATTGCCCTACCATACCTAGAGGGCGCTGAAGTTTTGGTATACTGCAGGTTTTATTAGAAAATTCCCTACGAAAACAATCATATAGGTGAGTGAAACATGGAATCATGTTGACGGAACATGATATCAACATGAGGCAGGTGAAATAAAAATTGTTCCGTCACTTCGGAATATTCTTGTGCGGCCTCCTTGGCGGATTTACTTCGGCACGAACATGGTAACAACTTTGTGAAAGTGACCAATGGTGACCAGCATGGTACCGACTTGGGGGTAAAGTTGAGACTAAGTTGGTGTCAACTTTTTTTCATGCTGGTTCCATGTTGATATCGTGATCATGCCTAGAGAAATAGGTAAAACGGTATCACCTAGATCTTCGATAGTTATACCTTCTTGTCCGAATTAATGGCTAATAATGTGATGTTAGGGCTGGTACAGAGGTTCCTGCCCAAAATCTATAGTTGATGCCATTCTACAATCTACATGGAACCCAGCCTTAGAGTGTTTTTCTTTCCGTGTCTGTTACATTTGTTGGGAATTTTCCTCCCCCAGATCATTTTATCCATCGCAAAACCATACCTATTGACAAAAAACTAACCATTCTCTGGGGAAAAAAACTCCGGCCGTGGAAGCCGTGCTCACGGGCTATATAGACATACCGTCCGTGTTTCAGGCACAGCACCCGGAACTTTCGGCCTCTGAGCCCGGGACGGACGGTGCGTCTATACAGCCCGTCACTTTTTTTTCAGTGTTCTTATTTACTAAGGATCGTTTAGAATCCCTGCATGTTGATGGAAAAGCTCAAATATATTCAAACGCTACCCTTCCATAAAATCACTTAAAATTAGCTGGGATCCATTATTATATTCGCCACTTTCTTGTGACATGTATAGGGACTTTCCAATGCCTCTTCTTAAAAAACATTCCGTTTTTTCCAGGCAAAAAAAATGTATTAAGACGGATGCGCTATATACTTTTATAATGTGTCTTTGAAACGAAAAAGCACGGAAAATTCAAAAAACATCCAAACAAAATGTCCAATTAGTCTTTCACCAGTCAGTATATCGACGGTGAAACTACCAAACCACGTATCTCGGTTTGCGACGTCGCAGACTTCCTGTCATACTTTATTTTTTTAATGAAAAACTACTTATCGTCTAGTCTTGAAAATTTCTGTGATTTTTCCTCTTTGTGCGGAGAAAATTCTGTGAAAATCTCAAGGAATGATATTGATTTGGTCGACTTCAAAAAAATAAAATGCGAGCGTAGATTTTTAAACACAGCAAACGAGATACGTGGTTTGGTAGTTTCACCGTCGATATCCTAAAAATGAAAAGTGTTGAAACGGCAACAGCGAATTTACAAGAATCAAGACGGATCCAACTGTTTATGAGAGGCGTCAAGCGGTCGAGTAATAAAAGATATGAATTGGAAAGCGTATTGGCAAAAATACGAAGGCTCCGCGCAACTTTGGTCATCCGAGCATGTGAGCTCTGAACTAATTTCCCGGCTAAAATAATAAAAAAGCAAATTTGCATGAGACCGCATTCCTTTGACATTTTTTTCTCACAGCACCGATCCTCAAGTTGAGTGACTGCTGGAGGTGCGCAAATCTGCTCAACGAGGAGAATGCCGATGAATAAAACGGAGAGGAACGGGCGAGGGAAAGAACGGCGGCTGAGAAAACAAAATACGGTCGCACGGAACATTAATAATAAACTAAGCTGAGCGGATAATTTATGCAGCGTTTTGCGCCTATAAAAATTCTTCAATGAGTCAACGAAAATTCTGCACGACCCGGTCAAATTCACCCTTGCAGATTACCGCCGTCTTGTCTGCCCTTAATTTCAGTCACGTCCCGGCCCTTCTCAACAACTCTATGCTCCTGTCATAAGGAAGAATGTCTTATGAACAGTCGAATATTGTCATGTCTCCTTTGATAAAGTACAATTTGTTGAATTTTTGAGACATTCTTGCATCGAATTCTTAGACGATTTTATTCGCATTTCTTTTTAATTTTTACACCTTATTTATATCATATTCATGCCATCTAGTCTTGTTGTTCGCAAAAAGTCCTTTAAGAAATTAATTTATTTCTTGTACTATGGCTGTACCACTGGCTCAAAGTACTAAATAAAAAATTATTGATCAGCCAAAAAATCAACCATGCAATCGACGAACCCGTTGGTAGATGCGCGATAATTGTGTATTCATTTTACGTTAAACGCGCTGACAGAAATTTACATTTGTACTGAAGAGCCAAAAGTTGGTTCCCACTGAATCATCGCATTCCTGCCAACGATCTATTAGACTACATTTCGCAATAAGTAACTTTTATTTCTAGCTCCATCACTAAATCACCTACCTGCCATGGGAAGTCATTGATACATATCGACGGTGAAACTACCAAACCACGTATCTCGTTTGCGGTGTTTAAAAATCTACGCTCGCATTTTATTTTTTTGAAGTCGACCAAATCAATATCATTCTTTGAAATTTTCACAGAATTTTCTCCGCACAAAGAGGAAAAATCACAGAAATTTTCAAGACTAGACGTTAAGTAGTTTTTCATTTAAAAAATAAAGTATGACAGGAAATCTGCGACGTCGCAAACCGAGATACGTGGTTTGGTAGTTTCACCGTCGATATGCTGTTTCTCATACATGAGTTAGCAGTAGTAGTTCCTAGTTGCAAAATGCAGCCCTTTTAAACGCGCGTTTGAGTCAGTACTCGAAATAACGTGGTTTCTTCGAAGCAAACAGATCTCTCTTTCCCAACGAACTCTGGTTCTTACATGCAACTTTTATCCAAAAACTGTCTCTAAAATGAGCCAGGGATGGTGGCTCCCGCGAGAGCATTCATCAATTACCTACGGCACTTTCTCAGAAATTTCGACTTCCCCCCTCCCTCGTAACACTTTTGTGACGTAGGTCCCTATCCTTTAAGACGTAAAGACAAAATGACGTAACGTTCTCCTCGAACCCCCTCCCCCTAGACCGTTGCGTTAAATAATTTATAAACGGCCGCTAATTGCGAAATTCAGTCCTAAAATAAACCATTCAATGGACTATACATTTTACACGAAGAAGCCACAATCTCTTTCATTTTAGAAACAAGATATAAACCATTAGTTTCTCTGAACAGGTGCCTTTACGACTGAATCAAAATAGGGGTTCCTTGTTGTAAAATGTTTCTTAAAAAATTGATATTTCATAGGGGAGCATACTTGGCGAAAGTTGCATCTTCATACGTCGTTCCCCGGTAATATGCTTTTCCTCTTTTTCCGACCAAAATCCGTCGGTGCCCAGAAAAATGCCGATCAGTCATCGTGAGGTCCAAGCGAAAAAACCCGAACTTGATGATAAAGTTCCGTCTGATGGCCTTTGGAGGGCTAGAGCCTCGAACTTGCCCGGTGCGCGCTGCGCCCACAAGAGACCTGTCAATCGAGAAATTGATAAAAAGTTAATGTTGAAATATTCGACTTAGGGAGTCGAAGAGTTATGAGAACGATTTTATCGAAGAGCAGATCTCGGATCCGGGGACTCGAGCGCCCGGGCCGAATCTTCGAATCTAATTCGTCCGATCTCGGTCCGATGCTCGCGTTCCTTCATCCCGGTCCGCGTTCCGCGTTCCATCATCCCGCGTCCAGCTCCGCAGCCTCGTATCTCGTGTGTGAAACAAAGATCAAACAATTAGATCTTCCCGTGCGATTGCGTTGTCATTTGATTGAGTTATTCCCGAGCGCGGATGTTTACGGCACGTTCCTCTCTTTTGAATGAACGAGGAACGGACCAGACTCGGCGTCTGTCCAAACTGACGAATACCCTTTTATTTATTGAGTCCGTCTCGCTGGTCGGCGCGAGTGTGAGCTTCGGATGCGTGAGATGTTTAGGAAGTAGGATACGTTTGAGACTATTACGAATCAGATAAGCTCCGGCGAGAATTCTCATCTCGCGGATTTTTTCGTGGAGCCTCGCTCACCAAATAGTACAGTTGGGCGTATTTCTACCAGACAGAACTATGTGCATTATGACGTGATCCCTGTTATGCATATATTCTTATGGGTCTCAGGGCTTATGTCTTAATGCACTTAGTTCCGTTTGGCAGATATACGTCCAGTTTACACGTGAAAATGGACAAAGACACAACATTGGCGGATCCGGACACTTGAAAGGAGGGCATAAGAGGGCCCGGGGGGCTTCGCCTAGAAAATGTTCGAGATTTCAAAACATCGAACATGCAGTTTGAGTCAATTTCGTCATGAAAAATTACCAAATATACGCGCTCTTCCTTCTTCTTTCCTCCATTCCTCCCTTCTTCCTTTTCCCCTTTTTTTCCCTCTTTTTTTCGATCATTAGAGAGGAGGGGGGGGGCATACGCTGCCTCCTCTCTTGGATCCGCCTGGAGACACTTTAGTATGAAGATAGCATATACTTTTCAACATATCGACGGTGTAAGTCGGCAAGTGACTCGGTTTGCGACGTCTCAGACCTCCTGTCATACTTCATTTTTTAAACGGAAAACTACTCAAACTTTTAAACACTTTATTTAATTATTTAAAACTGCCGTGATTTTTCTTCTCTGTGCGAAGAAAATTCTGCATGAACTTCAAGGAATGATGTCGACTTGTTCTCCTTTAAAAAAATAACATGGAGGCGGAGATTTTCAAACACCGCAAACGAGTTACGTGATTGCCGTCTCACACCGTCGATAGAAGCTACAAAAGATCATCTCAATTTCTAGAAGTCATTTTAGATCAATCTAATGCCCATTTGGACGTATTTATTCTATAAGGAACTATGTCGCACGCAAGACGTATGCACTTAGTTCCTTTCAGCATAAATACGTCAATTTTTACAGAACTTGGTGTGTGCATTTCTGTCGAACTCGGTTTACGGATCTGGCCTAATTTTTATCGCCTGTTTTTTTCTCGAGGTTCAGATGCTGACGCCGAGTAGGCGTAAGCGGTATACGAGGCACAGTTGGTGCCCCCTTTTTCTGTCGGAGTAAGAGGAGATGTGACGTGCATATAGGGGGCGGGGGGCATGGGGGCGGGGGGCGGAGGTTGGCGGGCTATATGGGGCCGAGAGGGGGGTGGGGGGGAGGGGGTTGGCTCGGGGAGCCGTGGCCGTTGCTGTGGGCCGCACGCCACCGGTCAGTGCTCGACGGCGGACGGCCGACGGTGCGGCATCGACAAGGCATCAAAATTGATATCAATTGGCGCGGACATCGTTTCTCATTTTCCCCGTGAAATTAATGAGGGATTTAGCGATAAATAGCCGTCGCGTCGAGGCAATTTTAATAGGCAACCGACGTCGGACGAGCCGCGACGCTCGGATTGGACGCCCCGCAGGACGCGGGGGGACGAGGGGGTACTTTGTGTTTTATGAATCCGCCCACTTTTAATCTGATCGATGTAACGACCGTAATTTATTTGTATTAATTCGAGGCTTAATATTTTAGCTCTCCGCTTACGCCAGAAGCGCATATGCACAGGTGATTTTTCTTACCAACACAATCTCGCCCCCCTTTTCCGCGCCCCCTCCCCCCGCCCCCCGCCGGAGCCCCCCTCCGCCCCCTCGGCCGATCAGCGAGCCGTTCTCATTAAAATATGCAATCTGAATTATGACGAGAATTTTATTTGGACGTATTCCTGTCGAACGGAACTATGTGCATTATGACGTGAGCCCTGTTATGCATGTATTCTTATGGGTCTCGGGCCTCATGTCTTGATGCACATAGTTGCGTTTGACAGAAATACGTCCATTTGGAGGGAAAGAGTCAACGAGAAGGGGCTGACCGGTGACCAGAGGGCGGGTGCACTCGGAATATAAGGAAACGGAGAGGGGGCAACTAATTTAACGCGTGAGTTGCTGGTCAGTTTTAGATTGGAGCCAGACGTGAAGTTGATGTTGTTCCTTGTCGAGCATACGCTAGACGAGGGCGTGCATGTGCCGCGCCAGTCCAGGAGGTTGTCACTGCCCAGCCGATCTCGTCGAAATTAATCAAACTCGCTCGATTACGATTCAGGATATTGGGGATCTATAGAGTCACTGCGGGTCGAACAAAACGCTTTCAAGTACTAGTTTCAAGTTGCGAAAATTTTTAAAAATCAGGGGAGAAGCTGTGAGTGCATATCATTGTATCACTCCTTTCGGGGTCAGGTCGATCTTCATAGAATTCATTTTCTCCTCCTCTATTCTTTCCCACTTTTATCCAAGTTTTACACAAGTCGACGAAGGAACTATCAGACCACGTATCTCGGTTGCAGTGATTCAAACTGTCTATTTTATTTTTTGAGTGAGAACAATTCAATATCAATCCTTGAAGTTTACACAGAGTTTTCTTCCCTTAGAAAAGAGAAATTTCGGAGTTTTTCAATTTAAGTATTGATGTTGAGTAGTTTTTTATTTAAAAAATAAAATATGACAGGAAGTCTGCAACGTCACAAACTGAGATACGTGGTTTGGTAGTTTCATCGTCGAAGTATTTTGTCCAAGGGAGACACACTGAAAAAAATAAGTCAATTCTTGGCCTAGCTAAAACTATAGTTGGGCTGCGCAGGGACAGCATTAGTTTTGCACACCGATTACCATCAATACTCTGACTAAAATTATTATAATGCACTAATGCAGATGGTGCATAGCACTGAATTGGTCAGTAAATGACACCAACGGGCTTTATATCAGTATCAGTCATATCATTACTGGGGAATTTCACCTTTTCTCAGCACACAAACGAACGACAGATCTCGTAGTGCAACAAATTGTGCATAAAAAAATCTAAAAAGTTGTCCGTCATATCGCGTTTCCACAGTTCTTAAATTTTTATGATTCAAGCAGTGTTGATGGGCGAGGCAGGACAGTAAAAATTGGATGCGAAGGGGGTCAGCAATTGCCAGCCTCTTCCAAACATTGGGAAAGTCAAAATTTTAGTTTCATTTCGTTTTGGAATTTAATTACGTCTCCTCTAAAAATCCATTCGGGCTTTGTTTCCTTCAACCTACTTCCAGCCTACCACTAAGGCCAAGATCAGGGTTCGTGGGTAGTTTCCTCTTTTTTTTTGGAGGGGGGGGGGCAAGAAATAATTACACTAACCTACAGAAAACTAAATATTGTTCAAGGCATCACACATTAGTAGTTATCGTTGAGTGCAATGTTAAACACAACGTTACTCATCAAATATGTCTGCATAAACGTCAATGAATGATGTCAATTTGTTCTCCTTTGAAAAAATAACATAGAGGCGGATATTTTCAGACACCGCAAACGAGATATGTGATTGCGGAATTACACCGTCGATGTATTTCTGTAAAATTTGTATCCAAAATTTTCTGATTTTTGCATGAAATCTGAGGAGAAATCAGTGAAATTTTCGGTAAGAAACGCCCATCGTTTTTTTGGTGAATATACAATTTACGAGGGGGAAATTTCAATCCTGAAATGGAGATACGTTCTTTCGTGAGAGAAACAACGTAATGTGCTGAAAACGCTATTGGGTTTCACCGAACTCCACTTGAAAAAAGTATTCTAGTACCGATCATGGAATCTGTTAGTACGTTCTATTTGAGGTAGGTGGTATTCCATTCGTCTTGAGACACTGAGCGAAAGCCGAAAGGAATTGTGGCCACGTATGATGAGCACGAGCGCATTGTTAATGATCAAACGTCGAGGGGAATTAGAAGGATGGAGCTTGGGAAATAGTTTGCTCACTCATGCTTTGTCTATTAATTTGTTGATAACTTTCCGTTGTCAAAGTGAGGCACCGCGAGAGATAGGCCCGAGAAAAGGCAAACAAACCGGAGTAAAGCTCAAACAGAAACAGTGATGAAAATTAATGGGGCCCAAGCTCCGGGGAAAGAAACGCGGAGGGGAAAAAAATCGGGCAGGTACTTGAACAATGCGCCCCCCTAGAGCTCGTATTGATTGCCCGAAATCGCCAGTCATCCGCCTTAAATTAGGGAGCATCCAGGGGGGCCCCCAATTAATAATTAAACGGACGTTAAACGCTCTAATCGTGTCCAGTTATTGCGGAGCTAGTAATTGTCCCGATTGTTTTTTCTCCTTCTTTTTTCCCTTTGGGTGAGGAGTCAAAAAAATCGGTGGAATACATTTTGTGAGTGCCCAGCTGCTCTCCTCGTCAGCAGACTTCAACCGCAGTATCCCGCCGAAGACTGAGTCCCGATATTGTTTATATTAGATTAAAGTGAGATTTGATTTATCGTCATGGGGATCACTTCCTATACGATAGTGCTGGTCATCCTCGGATGAGTTTTACGCTGATATTCCATTAAAAGTTCTACCGATGAAATTCAAAATTTAGTCTTAATATGCATAATCCCACACACCTAGCAGACAGTTCAAAAACGTGACGTCCCTTCAATCCCAGGCTGGTATCGGTTTTTACGTGTATCAATTTATTATCTGTGTGGCATTTAAACAAGTTATCTATGGTGAAAGTAAAAGAATGCATATCTAGGTCGTGATGTTTCAAAATTGCCGCTTTTTTATTTATTTCCTGGAAAAACGAGTTCTAAATCTTGCAAATTCATTTTATAAATGATAAAGAGAAATTGCAAATTGGCAAAAATTTCAAGAAATAAATTTTGATTTCCCATTAAACAAATAAAACATGAGAAGAAATCTAAAGATATTCAAATCGAGGTACGCGTCATTTAATCTTCACTATCAATATAAATTTATTTCTCGGTAGTGTTCAAACAGGCTCACAGAAAAAATGCGCTGATTTTTCGCCATACCGCGGTAGAGAATAAGATAGCCACAAAATCCGCTGCCCGCATTGAATATCGGGCTATCTATGTCACTTGCTCAAGTCGTATCCAGGGTATATGCAAGTAACTCACAAACAGCAGTTGGACTTGACAGGTTTTTAAAACGCCTTGGAAATCCCGGTTATGCTTCAACAACGCGCTGTACTCATGAGGCACTAAGGTACAAAGTCAGTGCGTATCACCAAAGCGGTTAAGAAGATTGAGGGCTGATTTGAACCTCTAAAAAAGGAGACCGAAAACGAGTGAAGGTTAACATCAGTCTTCAAGACCTAATTTTGATAAATTCAAGGATTTTAAACACAACGAACTTCTCCGTGCAATACTGCTACACATAATGTAACTGCAATATTCATGCCGCAATTACAGAGATGTTACGCATTTGTCATCGGCCTATATTATTTATGGTAAATTCTCATCATAATATATTCAGATGTGCCAGGAAACACAGGAGATGTTGGAGACTTAAACGCAGCGATAGGAAAGTGCACCATTTTATGATGTGACAACTGTTCAGTCCAGTTGGTCATGATAGCTAAAGTTAAAAACATTCTTTTGGCCAACACTTTTAATGAGTCAGGAAACTTACAGGAAAGCTCAGAGACTTAAACGCGGCGACAGAAAAGTTAACCATCTCAAGACGGGACTACTGTCCACCTGTTCGTCCAGTCCACGTCATGATAGGTATGGTGTTAAATATATTCTCACGTCCAACACATTTGATGAGTCGGTAAACACACAAAAAAGCTTGGAGACTTAAATGCAGCGATAGAAAAGTAAACCATTTTAAGATGTGACAACAAACTGTCCACTTGTTCTTCCAGTCCAGGTCATGATAGGTATAATGTTGAAAATATTCACCTATCCAACATATTTGATTAATCCGCGGTAATCGCACAAGAAAGCCTGGAGACTTAAACGCAACGATAGAAAAGTAAATCATTTCATGACGTGATACCTCTCTTTTCGTCCAGTCCAATTGGCCATGATAGCCAAGTCTTATTGAGCTTTGTCGGTCAATTTCAACAATCGGCCCGCAGTGGGCCATAATAGCCCGGCGATAAAAATTTTACTTAGTGTCAAATAATCATTGTAATCCCTTACAAAGTTCAATTTACCAAGTTATACTGCTGTGTTTTACTCAAAATTGACGAAGATTGTTTTTCGTATGATGCTAAGTTGAGGTTAAGGATCTCCTCGAACCTCCCTTAATTTTGGTGTAAACCTGTGAGGTCTTCGAGGGAAAGGTGCTGTTTAAGGAACGACCGTAGTAGGACTCTTAGGATCAGACTCGGGACTCCTAATTTTCTGACGACCGAGAATTTCCGAGCGTTTTGCCAAAGTCGTAAAACATCCTAAAACGGTGCGGCACCACGGGTTCACCCGGAGATCAATTGGATTTTCAACCCTGAGAATAAAGTAATTTATCGACATAGGACTCGAGAGTTTACGAGAAAAAGTCGAGAAGTGCGTGTCGTAAGACGTAAAATATGAATATACGTAACATCAAGAGAGCAACAGGTAGACAAATGCAGGTTGGTTTGTGGCAGCGGTGAGCCGGCGGATGGATGTGGGTGATTTAGGGATGTCCTAACGATGGGACGCTCGGTCGCTGGCGCTGGGACACAGGGGTGGTTCCTGGGTTCCCACGAAGGACCGACGAGACATCGGATATTGGGTCCCCGGGCTCAATCCCAAGAATTTTGTCTTTTCCTCCAAATAAAATCGGGAGGAAGAAAAAGAAGAGGCTATGAAAAAACAAAGAAGTTGTGTGCATACACGTCGAGTACTAATACATAATTAGGTTGGCCGATGTTTTATAGACTCGTCGAGGAGCCAGGCGAAGTCCATAAATTACTCCTCTCTCTTTATATACTATTGTTGTTGGATATTTATCGTCCGAAATGCTCCTCGTTTGGATTCCGGGTTCAGACTCTTTTCTTTTCCACTTCTTTTACTGTCATTTTCACCTTGGTAATTGTGAATCAACCCCCGAGTGTCTCGGCTCCGTTTTATTTCCTTCGACGCTCCACGTTTCATTAAAATCATCATCCGTTGCATCATTTTTATTGCCGCATCCCCCCGCTGTTTTTAATATCACTCCTTCTACCTGACAACCGGTAACATAGTATAAGGCGAGGGAGTGATGTTCCTCATTACGGTCACCAAAGCTCAATCTCGCTTACTTTTCCAAATTTTTCCCAATTTCTAAAATGAAACTATTCTATTGATAATTTTATCTTTCTTCTTTTCTTTCTTTCTTTCTTTTTCGCTCTCTTTTGCCCACTTTATAAAGAAATCCGAAAACGTTTTTTTCCCTGCCCCTTACCCTCTTTTAAAAGTTTACTTCTGAATACTCATCCTGTGAAACTTTTTAAATTTATGCGCTCCACTAAACTCAAAATTTAACCTTTCCCCTCATCCCTTTTGTACTTTCACTGATGTAACCTTGATTTCCATGTAAACACACAGAGGTGTAAATGACCTTAGATACTTAAGCACCGCTTTAAAATAAACTTATTTTACTACTACTACCACTCTCTTTCTTTCTTTTTTTTTCTTTCTTTTGTAAATGGCCTTAGATGCTAAAGCACCGCTTTAAAATAAGATTATTTTACTACTACTACTTTCTTTCTTTCTTTCTTTCTTTCCACTGGCGTGGATATACAAATGATAGAAATTCATCTCTCGTCATTTTGTACGAATCAAACGGACCGCGTTTAGCAGAAAGGAACCAAGCCACATCAGCTATTGCCAAATTTAACAGGGCAATTTAATTTTTCATAGGAGAACGTTTGCATGGATTCCTTTGAAAATTTTAAGGAATTTGCTTCGTACTATGTAGAAAATTCACTCAAATGTGCACAAAAATCCGCACAACCGTATTCATGTAAAAAATAAAAGTGCTCAATTAAATTTGGCAATAGCTGATGTAGCTTGGTTCCTTTCTGCTCAACGCGGACCACGTGAGATGCATCTAGCGTGAGATAGTAGAAACCAAAGTTTGTTACCTCTTTAGGTTGATACGTATAAAGATTTGTACTTGACAAGTTATTTCCTTTACACAAAAACAAAAAAATGTAGTGATAAGAAAGAAATAAACCAAAAATAAAATAAAAAGTCCGGTGTTTCTGATAAATTGTGTAGCAGATGTCTTCCTCTGAAAAATGCAATTATTTTCATAAAAAAGGAATAAAGACTATTTTCGGTTGAAGGCTTGCCCTTTCAGCGATGCTAAATGACTTTTAACAAGTCATTTAGCTCGCTATAATAAAAAGATAAAGATGAGGCGAGTGGAATTTGTAAAGCTCGAAAGAATTCCTGATGCGAGAGGATTATACTTGTGAGCGAATGGAGGTAAAAATTCCCATACTTGTGAAGGGACAGAGAGAAAGCGCGAGGAACTGATCATTAAGTATTCATCACCCTCCTACGCGTACAAGCTTATTCATACTAGGGCTCGAACAAAAATTTGAATGAAGACTGAACATTCTTCGAAACATATTTGTAACAACGTGATCCATGTAATAACAGGGTACCGACTAACTACACAAACACAAGCGCCTCTCGGATTTAACCTCTAATAAAATCAGAACATTTCTAGGGCTCCGCCGTGTCTGTAGATTCCTACTTCTCCGAAACGTTGCCAGATTTGACCTTCAATTTGGGATTCGTTATATTTCTCTACGAATGAAAGTTGTGATTTGGTTTCACTACTTGATAACGGTGCCCTGCTCCTCAAGCTTGGGCCTGTGCGATTTGGTGCCCTTAAATCTTGCACCTGCTTCTCAATGAATCGATGAATTAATATTAATATGGGAGGGGAGCTAAATCGATTTTGAATAAAGACCTGAGCCTGTTATTATCGTCATAACATGAGTGTGTGCGGGTGAGATTTCTCCGGGTCGGGGCACCCAGGGCAGATGAGGGCGGAGGGAAGGGGGCTTACCACTCGGTGAACGCCTTCTGATCGGTTCACTTACCTTCGTCGAGTACAAATGAATTGAAACAAAACCTGCACTTACGGTGTAAATTATCGATTCCCACCCTAAAATCGTAGGGATGCACCTTCTATATCCCCGAAACCACGGAAATGTGGGAAACCCGCGGGTGAATGCCCTGAAAACGGACGAGCTATTAAAACGGGCAAGGAGACCTCACACTTGCAAGGGCAAAATTACCGTAGAGGCTACATCACCTTATAATTAATTCATCTGAAAAACCAACAAAAAGCTTGGAAAAGGAGTAATTAAAATATTGAACATCCCTTTTGATTATAGCCGTTTTAACAAACCTGAGCTCATGAGGGTTGCACATAAATTAGAAAATGACAAATCTGTGGTACTTGTTTAATTTTTTTTCGAACTGTCATTTTTAAATGCATCCTTTACCGCCTACTTTGATTCGATCAGTTTCATGCTCGACGAGCACAGTGGCCGCGGCTATCCTATTACTTGAAATTCTCACAGAAAAATCACTTTCTGGACTGGAAAATTATGACGATCGTGTTAGAGATTCACACAAGTCACTGCGAAATAATATTTATGACAAGGGAAGAACAAATCCTCGAATAGATGGGTAATTGCTGCTTGAAGGATGTTTTCTGGCCTGCCTCGAAAATTGTAGACGAAACACATCCCTCTTGTATGTGGCGCTGCTATGAGGTTTCTGCCCTCAAGAAGCGATACTTATCGTAATATACAAGTTGATGCAAGAGACTGATTGTGTAGCAGCATTAATACTGCATAGAATGACATTAAATTTTTGGCCAGCTCTTTACCCAATTTTGTTCGGTCCAAAGTTGTTATGGTTCATTTTAAGTTAGTCCAATAATTTTTTGTACGTTTGTTGATGTTTTTTGAACCGATAAAGTTTACTTAGTCCAGCTACAAGCAATGATAGAAGAGCTGAGATTGCGCCAAATAATGAGATTTATCCCTTAGATGCCCATGGTGGGTCAAACTGACCCCAGGATCACTGAAAACACGTGCCCCTTGGGTTTTATGTGCCGGTAAACCCAAACATTAGATGTAGGTCTACAAATACATCTTAAAAAAGAAGAATGTATCAAATTTAAGAAAAAAGGGGGGAAATGAAATATCTGCACAGCCGAAGGTAGGAGAGACCTTTTGGGTCTGGTTTTTTTTTCAACTCTTCCCCGAATAAGAACGACAGTTCAGTAGCAGCCTAGAGCGGAGCATCGCGAGCTCACGCCTCAAGCGCGGCTTAGCGCCTGCAATTTTGCGGATGCAACATGGAAATCCGTTAAGCACGAATAGTTGTATCCCTGCGCCGTCATCGACGCGCAAACTTTCCCTTACTCTATTTCCACGTTTTGTTGGTTCCGTCCGTCTTATTTGTAGTATTGCTTCAAGGGCTGCGTGGGCAAAACAGCCGTTGATAGGAGAGCTGTGATCAGGCCTTTTTTAAAAACTTTTCTCCCGAATCTGAGCGACACCTCATTGTCAGAATAAAGCGGAGCATTGCGAGATCACGCCACGCGTCATCGCGCCTTCAATTTTACCCACGCAACACGGACATCCATCAAGTACGAATAGTTGTATCTCTGCGCCGGCTCAACGCGCCCTTTCCCTTGCTTTCTTCCATGCTGTGTTGGTTCCGTTTGTTTTATTTGCGGTAGCGCTTAAAGAGCTCTGTGAGCAACACAGCCGAAGTCTAACTTCGATTTTTGTTGGCCAAATTAGGCGTCGGGTAAAAAATTGGATGAAGTGTCTAGCCTCTAGCTACCATTAAGTTTGTGGAGATTCATTGGAATATATCCGAAACCACCAAAATGAACGTCGCTTGACTAAATAAGTGTAAGACAGAGAGATAATAAACGCTAACTCTGTCTTACACATTGGCACAGTGATGGGCAACGTCGATTACGGTAGTTTCCTTCGTACATTTTCAATGAGTCTTCACAAGTTTCATGCCATCACTGAAAAAAAAACTCCGGCCGTGGGAGCCGCAATTACGGGCTATATAGACATACCGTCCGTTCCGGGCTCAAAGGCCGAAAATTCCGGTTGCTGGAGCCGTAGTTTCGGCCTCTGAACCCGGAGCAATCGAAGGTACGCCTCCAGCAGCCGGAATTTTCAGCCTTTGAGTCCGGAACGGACGGTATGTCTATATAGCCCGTAATTGCGGCTCCCACGGCCGGAGTTTTTTAACCCTAGTCTGCCTGAGTGGGGTCAGATTGACCCCACGGGAGTTTCAACTCTTTGCCATTTCTCGTGGTATGCACGAAATTCTTTGTCCTTCACAATTAGCTCTACAAAAACATCTAGGAACACGATTTTAAAGGGGGGGAAAAAAAAAAAAAAAAAAAAAAAAAAATGTGCATGAGAGATCAAAAAATTCACGAGTACCCCTAGAAAGCCTGAGCGGGGTCAGATATCCTAATAACATATATTTTACCATTTAGCATCACAAAAGCTTACTTTGAAGGTGTATTCATATTTCTCTTTTTAATTTTTTTCAGAAACTTATAAAACAAGCAAAATTTTTCAGATTTTTTTCGTTTTCAGTATTTAGTAGCCCTATGATTTTTTTTTTCTCATGCTGAGAACAACATGGCAACATGTGTATGATAAAATGGTTGCATACCCTGCGCCGTGTTTTTTAAAACTTAGATATGCTTTATGGTTAAGGCTTGTAAGGTTAGTGTACTGATATTAACTAAAAACATGAAAAAAACATAGCTAACTAATTCATTTTCAGCTGGGGTCAAATTGACCCCGCTCAGGCTTTCTCGTTGGTTCAGAGGCTCAGGCAGACTAGGGTTAATCAGTGATTTTACTCAGAATAAATGCTGCCACACGTTATGGATTAGTTTCTTCATTAACTTGTACACTGCGACAAGTATTGCTCCTTAAAGACGCAAACCCCTGAGCAGAGAAATGTCGGCACGACAAGAATCGAAAATCGATACATTACACGGCGCAGATAGGACTATGTCTTCTCTTATCTTGCCGATTCAGCCAGTTAAAGTTTCAACAATCAGGCTGCGGACGAGCAGCTCAGGAGGCCGTATGAAGGCGCTTTTAGAATCACCTCACGGACATGACAAAGAGAGGCTCCGGTCAACGCGGGTCCACGAGACACAAGCGAGTCAGAACACTGAGCAAGGGTCTGAGATGAGCGAGCCTGGAGTGAGAAAATCGGGCGGTGGGTGGTGAATCGGTGGGCGGCTGGATCGGCGACGCAAGTGGCAAGTGCAAGGGACACCCGATTAAAATGAAGGGACCACCTAAATTTTCAGTGAAAAGTCAATTGGAACATAACGACCAGAGCCATTGTGTTGCGGAGCTATCGGCCCCGGCCATCGCCCGACTCTTATTAGGCGCTAGCCGAGATACATATCGCCTGCATAATGACTCCGTGTTCGAGCATGCAGGAGCAAGAAGAATCCCACGGGGCGAGAGCCGGGCCGGAGAAAAACTCAATATTAAAATATTCAATCAAGGATAATGGTGTATCAGTGTGCTCTACAACTCGGCTCCCCGATTCACCGATCGGTATTGAACACTTGAATAGTGCTCGCTACAAGTGCAGGGCTCCTGCCCTGTTCCGTCCGGTAATTTGCTTACCCACCGCAACTTATGGCCCCGGCCGAGGCAGACCGGAGAGAAAGAATGGAAGAATGGCACACCGGGGCACGCACCCAGGTAGCACCGCTCCCGCTCCCGACGGCCTGGACAAAACCACCTATCAAACCCCCGTGCGTTCCAAAATTTCCCGCGTAAAATACCTTGTTCTTGCCATACTGCCGTGCTAAGGAACGCCGTATGAGCCTTCGGACGTTCCCATATTTCCTTCAAGAAAAACCGCATTTACCGAGAAAATTGGGAAGATTTTCCCTTAAATTTTTCAGTCAATTTTGTTCTCGATTTAATCTAAAATATCTGAAAATTTCAAGGAAAAACATTCAGAGAAATTCAAAAAACAGAACTTTCCTCAAAAATACATGTTTTGTCGGAGAAATTTGGCAACTCTAGAATGTTCATACGAGGTTTTTCCTTAGCACGGCAGCATACTTGTCAGTATTTTTGGAACACTTTTTTTTTACATACATACGAGTAGCTTTTACAGCGCGCTCGGGCGCTCTGCGACACCTAATCGCCATCCTTGCCCGTCGACCCGGAGGTCATCTGGTAAATGGCATCTTGTAATTTCATCTTGAATGCCAACTATCCACGATTTTGCTGGAAATCCCCTACATCTCCTCCCAAACCCAATCTAGTGCCTTCTTAGACAATCTGTCATCCGCCATTCGTTGAACATGACCATACCAGCTGGTCAAGCTGTTTGGTCATAATTTGATGCAGGATGTTCTGCTCGGCGTTCATTATTTCACGCACTCTTTCGTTCTTTACGTGATCCCTTCTCGAAATTCCGGCTGATCTTCGCCAGAAATCCATATCAGTTGCCTTAAGAATTTTTTGGGTACGATCTTTCATGGACCATACTTTACTGCCGTAGGTAAGAATGCTTCTGATTAAGGTCAATTTAATTTTGATTATTGGAAAACTTCTTCGCGCTTTAATCCAGAGTGCCCAATAGGGAGGATTATCGGTAGGGACCGTTTTGGAGTCCACCTAGAATTTCCTCAAATCTACGATTTTTCCGCATTGACGGTGTAAATTTTACGGACTGCATCATGATTCGGTCATTGATGGTCTCTTTTCGGGCCTAATACTGGCCTAAATATGGGGTCGAAGGCTGCTTTTGGTGAAAAATGCGAGATTGGTAGGTTTGAGATCGAATGCCGAGAAATCCACATTTTTATTTTAGCCAAAATCGACTGAAGAACCATGTTTAGGTTAGGAAAAGACCTGAAAAGAGACGGAAAATGACTAAATTATGATACATTCCGTAAAATATAGACCCTAAATGAGCCAAAAATCGTAGAGATGAGGTCTTCAGCAAGGGTGGCCCCAAAAACAGGCCTTATCGATACCCTTCCTTTTAAGTAAAAATATTCATGATTTCGGATAAAAAAATATTTGACTTGGGAAAATTTGGCAACATTTAAAATGTCTATACGGTGTTTTTCCTAAGGACGGCGAAGCGCCCCCTATTATTGGGTGAATTGTGTGCGCCCGGTCCCCGGCGTCCCTGGTGGTGGAGGATCGCCAACTGACTCGGACTTTTCTTCGGTTATTTGTGATTTATTCCCTTGTTCCACAACTGGACCATTGTTGTCACCTCGCCGAATATAAATTCTCTTTATTTCCCCGGCTCATTATGGTCGGTCTCACCGGCATAATTTTGGCCCGACTCGTGAGTCTTAGCGCGCGCGGTGCTTTCGGCGAACACGGCGAAAATGTCGTATCGACGCTCAGATGTTGCCTGATTACCGCCGATCAAACATTTAAGCGTAAGGGGAGGTGCGTATTTTTTAATCTTTAGACTTTTCAGAAACGCTGAATTGAATGGAGATGTTGCATGCGTGAGGAATTTGCGATTCGACTGTTGATTCTTATGTAAAAGTTTGCGAGAAACACGATGATGCCACTGGTTTTCTCTGAAGTCAACTCCCAAGCTCAAAAAAAGCTCTCAAGTTGAGGCCAAAATGGAGGGGATATCCCACGCTATCCTGAGAGTCCACCTCTACATCAAAACAAACTCTCTATGCAAAGATAGGGAGGGAATACATTAGCAGGGTTGCCGTGTTTTCAGTTTTAGAGTCCTCAAATAAAGTGGCAGCCCTGACAATGTATTTGCCCCCTATCCTTGCATGGGGAGTTTGTCTTGATGTAAAAGTGGACTCCCAGGATAGCGTGGGATATCCCCTCCATTTCGGCCTCAACTTGAGAGCTTTTTTTGAGCTTGGGAGTTGATTTCAGGGAAAACCAGTGGCACCATCGTGTTTCTCGCAAACTTTCACATCAGAATCAACAGTCAAATCGCAAATCCCTCACACATGCAACATCATGCGGGCGACTCTCAGAAAAAATCGTTGAGGAAAATTTGCAAAGCTTCGAGGAAATGCGTGTTCTATCAGAGTAAAGTTGGCAACGTTCTAGTGTTGATGCGGTGTTTTCCTTTAGCACGGTTGCTGGCGTTGCAGATACCCGCATAATGGTCCGATAAATATTGTAACATTAGTTGTGTTGCGCTCGTGCCGCCTAGCCGTGGCCGTGCTGCGACCAGTCAATGCCTACCCTTTGATGCCCACTAGTAGTGTGCCTATCGTTACCATGCTAGGTAATTATTCAGTAGCCTAGTTGTCACATCGTGAAATAAAATCGCAGCATACGAAACAGGGATGAAGATCGAGGGCTGAGGAACGATACCACCTAACTTGCAATTTTGGCAAAAACGAGCTAGTTATTTTTTAGCATATCGTCACCTTCAGGCCAAAGTATAACAAGCGCCATGCGACGTTTCAATATTTCTGCCACCAATTTATTTTTTTACGGAGAAATTGTTTGTTGAATCTGTTTGAAGATTTCACTGAATTTTATCGGTAGCACGAAGAAAATTCAGTGAGATTTACGGAGAGTTTCGTTGAAAAATTTCTCTGTGAAAAAATAAAATGGTGGCGGAAATTTTAAAACGTCGCATGGAGCTTGTAATACTTTGGCCGGAGTGACGATATCTCAGTATGAAATAAGCAAGCTAATGTTTAAATTCCGATTTCGCGTGGGAGCGCTATAATGACGCTGTGATGAACAGAAAAATTGCAAATCCAACCTTAAAATTGCAAAATTGGAGAAGTTGTTTCATCGTTCTGCAAAATCGTCGGTCTACAGATAGACGATACTGTTCTTTAGCCATCGATATAGGTCCAACTGCAGCACACCTGCATTTATCCATTTTCGAAGGAAAGGAAGAGAAATGCTTTGACGTCTGGTAGTTAGCAGTTAAAATTAATTTTGAAAAAGAGAAGATGGGAGATAAAATCCCCAGAAATATCCCGTCACATTTTGTGAATTTTTCAGTCATAACAAACATTTCTGATTTAGCCGGCTTGAAACTGAGGAAAAACGGAACAAAAACGAATCAGTTGGTCGGTTTATTTTGGATCATTAAAATCTCTTCAAGATCTCTCTAATTCACTTGACGTTCAAGAAGCTCGATTAAACTTGCATCTGCATTTTCTGCAAATTTCAAGTAGAAGTCGTAATAACGTGTGACCAATCATTGGTCACACGTCTTATACTTTGGCTTTGGTCTACTAAGTGATCTCAAAACGCCTTCAATTCAAATCACAAGCAACTTATTTAACCTGGATACAACCGCTGCTTGCATACTTAAATGTTTGAAGGCATTCTGACGAACCGCTTCTTCGCAGTGTTTGCCTGTGCCTTTATTTTGATTTCATTCGTGTTTTTGAACGAAAATGCATACCACTTATGTTCCTCTTGTCTTGCTGTGAAACATTGATGAAAAATTAAAATAATGAATGAAAAAAGAGAAAGAAACAATAGAACGTAACCTTGACGTGGATTTTCGTCACAAAATTTCGCTTACATTGAAAAAAGATTTGCTGGCGTAAGGTCATGAAAAGTAAAAACACATCGCATGATTTCCCACCCAATTCAATCCCTCAGTAAAAACCAAGCGGTTGAACAATATTTTCGGACAAAACTCGATTGACACAATCAGAGGCTTTAAACAAATTTTACGTCTTGTCAAAATTAACGTGAAACTAATTTTCTTAAACGGAAATTTGGATCGTGTAGGATGCATTTATATAAAGAGTGGGGCTACTGCAGGATCCACTTCCGATTGGCTAAACGATCTTTGGCTTCAAGGAGCAGGGTCCAAAAAATGGTCGACGCTCCATGTAGATGACTCAAAAGTGCGGTTTTATTTGCTAGTATTGTAGTGAAATCTACTCACAACACAATTTCAGACGTATTTACACAGTTTCAAACCCAATTTTCTGCATTACGTTACCTTATAACTTGAACTTCTAAAATGAAAAGATTGGTGGGAGGTGCAGCAGGTGAATAGGCGATTAACTTCGAAGATTGGAAACAACTCCGCTTTCATCTCGGCGGGCCCATGATATGACAAAAGGACAGACAGATAATAAAGTTAGTAACGTTTTTTGTGGTTTTTGGTCAACTCATTCCCGGAATCTTATCCTACATTTCCTCCATCATTCCGTTTGTTCACTGTTGTGTCCTCAGTTCTTTCAGTATCTTTGCAACCTGGGACCAAATTAGCGCTCAGGGGCCCGGGTTGCTGGCGGGTATAAGGACCCGCCCATTGCGGGGTGTATACTTCGTAAATTGAAGGCGATTCAAGTTCCCAATAAAATAAATTGTCTCAGATGCTCTCACTTTGGAGCCTAGGGCTCCATATCCCCTGAAATCCTAATTTCAGGACCTCATCGAAGCCTCCAAATCCCCTAGACGTCAATAAGGACCCCCTCAAAGAATTGATTGGGCTATTCCTAGAGAAAGGAATAATTAAAAATTATTACGAAAAACAACCGTTCCAGGGGGCTCGTGGGGCCAAGCCATCACACGGAGAAAAAAATCTCGTGCGTGGGACCCGAAGTTGAGGTCATTATATGGATCTCTGAAGTTTTCGGGTCACGTATCTAAGACTTGAAGTCGAGCTGCCGAAGTTCGGGTCAGACAACTGAA
This sequence comes from Bemisia tabaci, assembly GCF_001854935.1. Classification (NCBI taxonomy): domain Eukaryota; kingdom Metazoa; phylum Arthropoda; class Insecta; order Hemiptera; family Aleyrodidae; genus Bemisia; species Bemisia tabaci. Next base: position 4,598,089 of record NW_017566728.1, read on the forward strand.
GTACTTCGATACATACCGAAGGGTTCAGGTCACACATCTGAAGTACTCCGGTGCATACCGAAGTGCCGATGTCTGACCCGACCTTCAGCAGCTCGTCATCAAGTTTTCGGATGCGTGATCAGAAAATTTCAGAGATCCATATGACCTCAACTTCGGGTTCCATGCACGAAGTTTCTTTCTCCGTGTGCAAATACCGGTGAAAGTGTAATATTTTCGCCCGTTTGTGACAGCCTTGAAGCCTAAAACCAAGAGCCGATCGGAAATGGATTCCACATTCCATTTCAGAGTTACCGCCATTTTTTCTTTTCCCAAGGAGAGTCCAGTCCATGAACCACGAGACTCAGTGGCCATACTCTCCCCACGATGGCGTGGCCAGGAGATAAACGAGACACGCAACTGAAGGAGGAGCAACTTTGACGGAAACTGAAGGACCAATCATAATGTGTCTATTGATGACGTCATCCAGCGCCTGCTTCGTAAAGATAGTGAAGTGTGTAGCGCAAGGGCGAGGCATGAAAAAGCCCCAGCCTCCCTTCGCGATGAGCGCTTTTAACGAGACGAGGCAACTAATCACGCCTCACGCGGCGTGGCGCACGATAACGAGCGACTCTGACTCCGAGTCCTAAGAACGGAATCGGGAAGACGAGAAAAAAAGCCTAACTGAACTTTCCCATGAGCCCCGGACGGCATTCGGATGCCTGCAGAACAGGGCTCGTCTCGAAATGCAGACACGCGTTTTTCGACGGCAAAGCGACGATATGTGAGAAACACGCCGAAACACCGCGGTAGTGGCGAGCGGACGTGAGAAAATGGACCAACATATCATGACCATTATGCATTTATCTCTCGCTTTTCGACCTGCGAGTGGAGCTAATGGTCCCAACTGATCCGCACAAAGGCGAAGCCGTGAGACGTGCCTCACATATATGGGACCAATAAAAAAGAGTTACAATAAGCGAGTGTAAAATCCTGCATAATGAATTGACCGATAAACGGTCAAAAGTCTCTGGCTCGTCTAACCTTTAGTTTCTCTAAAGCCCATCGAGACGCTTCGAAATTTCCTCCGAGGTTCGGTGCAGAAATCCGGGACCTTTGCAAGATTTGGATAGGTCACAAGGTGCACGATGGCTGATCATGATAGGATGTAAATGTTTAAATAATTCTGGAATAAATGGAAATGCTATGATGGACTGCTGAAAAATCGCTCTGATTTTTTTTTATAGAATTCGATTGGTCGCATTGGTGGATCCAGCAAATTGGTAAAATTGTTTTTCCCCATTTAAACCTATGGAAATGTATCGATTCTTAAAGGGTCCAGGTGCTCCGACGAGAATCGATCATTTAACATAGGTTTAAATGGGGGAAATCCGGTGTTGCCAAATCGCTGGATCCGCCTCTGGTTGGTCGTGCGCAGGGGCGGTTTCGCCAGGGGTGTTAGGGTGCTTCAGCACCCCGGAATTTCTAACGAGAGGTTCACAGGGCTCTGACGGGTTTCCTTTGGGGGCTCCCGAAACTCAATTCCTTGTTTCTTTTATGTACTTAAATTGTATCCTCCAAAATATCCTCCGCGCTGGGCGACAGTATCACTTCGATGCATCGCAAATTGCATATCTGCTGAACTGAAGGAAACTCAGTTTCTCACTTAAGTTTTACTAGGTTACGCTTACAGCACGAACAAAAACAAAAATAAACAAACAAAGACAATACTTTAGTTATCAGATATTAGCTCAGAAAAGTTGAGGTAACACGACATAATAATGAGAGAGTTTTGAAAATGTCATTTCAAATGGTTTGATAGTAGATTGCGAGTTTCTTTCCCATAATCTTTTCCCTTTCCCTATGCTGTCCCTATCTCATGCTGTCTCTATTCCCTATCCCAGGGCCGGATTAAGGGGGTGACCAAATGGGCCGCGGCCCATGGCGGCAAAATGTAGGAGGCGGCAAATTTTGCAATCTTTTTGAATGTAGGTATCAAAAAAAGAGAGAAAAATCGGATTCAGAAAATAAGTTACAAACGAGAAAAGGCGACAAAATATCTCATTTCCTGAGAATGAAATAATAGTAATTTCAAATTTTGTCGTCTTTCGGTGATACAAGAGACAACACCTTTAATTAGTTGAGTTAAGAAAGAAACCGAACACGCAATTTGACCTGGAACGAAGCGGTGCGGCGGTCGGCATGAAACGCATAGCGCCTACAAGACTGCATGAATACTTCACGCATTGCGCCAACCAGTGTGGTCAGTTGGTCAGCAGCGGTCGGCGTGAAACGCATAGCGCCTACAAGACTGCATGAATACTTCACGCATTGCGCCAACACAGCGCAGCGGCGGAAGCAAAAATTATTAACCACATTTATGTTTGTTCTTTCATAATTTTTTCGTTCGTTTTTTATAAATGGGAGGCCTTGTCCAAACAGGGATGGGTTATCAGAACTAAACTTTTGTCAGTGTTGACAGGGCTTTCACAAAAAATGTGCCCAACAAGAGTAAACGCGTCTCATACACCCCTCCCCCACCGGCACGTTCACTTGAAGGTTTTTATAGATCATATTCAACCGATCACACAGGTGAGATTATATTGATATCGATTGGTTCAATACGTAACCACAGCCTCAAACGTCAATTTAGAAATCTGAGGTAACGGGTCTTAAGTGATCGAATTTTTATTCTCTCGAGTACCAAATGGCAATGAAAAGTGAAATTGTTAGGAATTTTATCATTTTCAGCTTTTCCGAATGTAATCCTAAAATTTTTGTTTGAGGTTATGTTCTCTTGATTGAACCAAACGATACATCGAACCTTTGTCGAATACGATCTATTGATGTTTCAAAACGAATGAGAAGGGGGCGGAAAAATACAGGCGGCCCATGGGCAGCAAGTAGGCAAATCCGGCCCTGCTGATGGCGGCTTTTATATTGATCTGCCACCAAAATTAAATTTAACCATCTCTTTCTTTGAACAATTTTAGGGACAGGAGCTGGGTACGCAACCTTGCACAACTCCGAGAATAATACATGGATTAATTGATTCAACTTGGGTGCAACGAAAGATTCAGAGGGCACACTAATAGAGAATGCCAGTCAGTGAAAAAAAAGAGAGACAAAAAACGATCATGTAGACATTCATCTCTGTTTAATTCGTAAAATATAGGTAGCTTTGAAAAATTTTCTTGCGGCACACCTCTTAATAATAAAAAGTGAACATTTAAAATGCGTTGGTATTTTTACATTGGTATTGCTTGTGAAAAAAAGGTAGACTTACATAAATTAGTAAATACTCACACAAGTACAAATAAGAATGATCTAGCACATAATGAAGAGAGAAAATCTATACTGAAGGTCTTATGTCTTATTGAAAGAGAAGTATAATGTTTATCCTACAGGGTGTAAAATGACCAATTTTGAAAATTATTCATTGGTTCAATCTTTCATTTTTTCTTTCAAAAAGAATACGCTGTTGTGTTTGTTAACTTGTTGTGTTTTGTACTTGGATTATTTTATTTTGAATGTTCTGTTTTCCACTATTTCGACCTTTAAAATAAAATAAGAGGCTTGAAAAAATATTCAAAGTAAAAATTGACGGAGTGATCAAACTGAAAACTCAATATAAAAGTACATAATTCTAATGAGAGTAAAAGAGTAATAATTCTTAGTTATGGGTGTAAATATTTGGTTTCCTGAATGACTTCACAAATAGAAATTCACAGCCAAAAAAAAGATTAAAAAAGATAATATACATGTGAATAAAGAGAAAATATTTTGGGTATAAATATTTGAGTGTATACTAAATTTTTGGTGCAAACAAGGAGAATAATTACCCACCAGAAACATTATTTTGATTATCTTAGAGAGCTAGTGAATTGGACTACTATTGAATTTCATTGGTTCCACGTATCAGACTAATAACAAGACAAATACACTAGCATGCAGGCTTCATAAAAATTTCACCCAAAGAAGTACGTTTTTTACAAAATGGGTTTAGGTGGAAAAAAAAACTTAGAAAACATTTCATTCCAAAAAGTCCAATAATTCATCAGTTTGTCCATTCGCTTAGTTCAAAGAAATCATGAGAAAAAACCAACAGTGAAACTTATCTTATAAACTAGCAGTCTGGAAGCAGATTCCAAAATTATTACTTACAATTTTTCAAAAAGACAAAACTAGAATACCTACTTAGCTGTCTAATGAATTATTATAACAAATAAAGGGGCAAACCAAAAACATTGAAATTATGAAATTCATGAAAAAAAAAAATGGCACCTCAGTCTGACAGAAAATAAAAACCAATTGCAACTGCGGCATACTTACCTGAACAATTTAGTCTGTCTGAGCAGTATCACAGTCATTCTCATCTGCTATCACAGGGGATTCAGAGGGAATATTTGGTCTTTCTGAATTTTCAGTGTCGGTGCCAGGGAGTGGTTCATATGGTTCTAAGCCCCTGAAAGAAGTTATGATCCCCAATTAATATTCAAGATAACAACCTGGACTCATAAATGGAACACATGGACAATTTGAAAAATTAACTTAAACATGGCAATCTGCAGCCGGATTGTTGAAACTTTAACTGGCTATGTTGGTACGATGAGACAAGACATAGTCCCATCTGCACCGTGTAATATATCGATTTTCGATTCTTGTCGTGCCGGCATTAATTTCAACATTTGGGTACCTACAGACGCTTGAATATATATGAAACATATTTATGAAATGAACGAAAAAATTATGAAAGAACAAACATAAATGTGGTTTAATAATGTTAATCTCCGCCGCCGCGCTGACCACACTGTGTTTGCGCTGTGTATGCGCAATGCGCTAAGTATTCCTACAGTCTTGTATGCGCTATGCGTTTCGCACTGACCGCTGCTGCACGCACTGTGTTTGACGCAATGCGTGAAGTATTCATGCAGTCTTGTAGGCGCTATGCGTTTTACGCCGTGCCGCCGCCCGCTGCTGACCGCAGCGACCGCACTGTCTTTGACGCAGTGCGTGAAGTATTCATGCAGTCTTGTAGGCGCTAATATGTGTTACATGCCGACCGCCGCGCCGCGGGTTTCTCCTTTTCATTTCAAGTTCTCGTCATAACTGCTCTCTGCGCCGCGACGTACCAGGCCAAATTTTGCGTTCGGTTTCTCTCTTAGTCTTAACTCGACTAATTGAAAGTGCTGTCTATTGTATCACAGAAAGACGACAAAATTGGAGATATACTTTCAGGAAATGAGAGATTTTGGCACCGTTTCTAGTTTGTATTTTTTTTCTGAATCCGATTTTTCCTTATAGCTACATTAAAAAAAAATTGCAAAATTTGTCGCCATGGGCCGCGGCCTATGTGGCCACCCCCTAAATCCGGCCCTAATTCCAATGGAATCTCCAGAGATGAAAAAGATGATGTGGGGCAAAAATCTACTAAAGTTAAGTATTTTCAAGCGTCCGTATAAACCATGAATAGGTCAATTTTTCAAATTGTAAATGTGCATTCTCTATCCAACATAAAATGTTGATGAGGTCACAAATATTAAGGTGCTTATGCTCTAACCCTGTCTGGTGATCCAAGATTAAAAATCTATAAAACTACCAAGAAATTGTGGATTCAAGCAACAAAGAAATTCAGAAAATTAACATTAAAAATTCTGATAGAAAAGAAATAAAAGATTATGGCATCACTACTTCGACCGAAAATCATGCATGAAGATCAATCATGCATGTATAAGTACAAATGATGCTTAGAATGCATGCAAAAGAGTTAATTCCATGACAATGCATGCTGCTAAATCATGCATCAATACTACTGAATTACAGAAGTACCTTAAAAGAGGATGAAAGAAATCTATTCAAACTCAATGACACAGCTCAACTGAGGAAATCCTTGGAAATGGTCGGCTGTTGATTACCCAAGCAGCACAAGATGCAGTAAATTGGAATTACATAGTAAAATTATTGTGTTTGTATAGGAGTGTTACGTATTTTGTCAAATCACCAATTGAAGGGGCTCTCTTAAATTGAAATTTATAGCAATAAAATTTAAACAAGTTGCACATTTCTTTTTTATTGCACATTGCCTACCTTTCCAACACATGAGATTAATTCCATTCACCGTTTAAAATCAACATCTATTCATAAAATATGATGTAAAAATATTGAAATTTCATTGTGGAAATTGAAATTTTATTATTTCAATATTTTTGTTGCATTTTGCTACTTGGGTGCTGTAAAAGATAATTCTTTAACCACGGAAAAATGCGGATACTAATTGAAATCAAAATCTGATAAATTCATTGCCAAGTGGAGAGACTCTTCATTCTGGCAAGAGAAAAGTGTGCAAAAAATAATAGTATCGACTGGTTTAGTGTCTATAGCAATTAGTACATTACTATTCAATTATGCTGCTTCTATGAAGCTTGGCAAAATGACCAATATTAAAACAGCCCAGTATCTTTGGGAGATTTCATTAAATGTATTGAATAACAAATGACATAGGCACTGAATCAGTCTAGGTACTTGGAGGGAAAACAAGGGGACCATTTTCTTGCATTTACCAATTCAGCTACACTAAGATCTTGACAAGATTTTTAGATAAAAGGATGCTTAAAATGGTTCCCATACATAAACATGTGATTAAATCCAAAAACCTTCAGTGTTGACCAAAAAAAATTGTCTGTTTCTAGAAGTTAAGCCTCAGCATCAGAAGGATGTAAAAAAAAAACACACAGCAAGGAAGGCCCACTGAAAAAACACAAATGTTGGTTCTTCAAGAGACAATTCATGAATAATCTCCAGGTACATGAGTCTGTTCATATGTACAGGGGGCGTTCAATAAGTCTTTGCATGTCTCTTGCTATTTCTGCAAAAATCGTCCAATTTAAAAAAAAAAAAAACCGTAGATATTTGGAGAGTTTAGAATATACCTTGGAGAGGAGTGACTTTCGTGTGTGTGTACGCAGAATATACCTGACAAATATGCACCAACTAAAACTCAATATTTTCATTTGCAACTGATTGCAGGGACTTTGGACTAATTGACATAGTTTCTGCTCACTAATTCTCATCCCGCCCAAAATCAGCAAAGTTTTTCTGCCTTTACAAGCAACATTTTCCTAGAAAACTGAGTTATAAATATGCAACTTAAATTAAATCAATATTTTATGACGTGAAGCACTTCTTCCATTATTTAGCACAGTTTCTTTTCAGTTTGAGGCACGTTTGATGGTGAGAAACAAACTTTTCGATGCCAAACGCATTGGAACTCTGTAGCTGTCTGTCAAGGAATAGATGGGTACAGCTCATTCCATAACCTCCGCTGATTTCAGATGCGCTTTGTTAAATTACATTCTCTAATTCAAGATGGAATTCTTACAAAGTCAACTTTTTAAATGCATTAAAAACTCTTTCTTGGATTGGGTCCTAACAGCCTTGTTGTGACATTTGAGCGCCATGTCGTGGAAAGAATTTCAGGGGCATCTTTATGCATTGACTTATTTTTTGTTTCAGGGTAAAACTTTTTCGAAGGTACTTACCAGTGTAATTTATTTCTTCTTAGATTGTAACCAATTAACAAACAAGCATTCTTTAAAGAATTAGGATACCAAAATTTTACAAAAAATGTTACTATTAGCTTATTTGTCAAGATCGCTATAGTTGCTGGAATCCCTGGATGGAACAAAAATTAAAAATTAGAGCAGAAATAATTTTATGATAGTAAACTAAGAATCATTTTATATGCCATAAAGCATAAATAACATACAATGATGCCTCATATTTGTGACTACTTCATTAGAAAATATTTGTCTATGTTCTGAGGTGCCCTCAAAAAAAAAAAAAAAAAAAAAAAAAAAAAAAAAAAATTGGTGAGATTGAGAACGATGAGCAAGTCATTTCTGTGTGACAATATTTAGTTGCTGTTTAAATATGACGAGTAATCAATTTTGGAACAACACAAAAAATAGTAATTAGCTCCAAGTATAGTAGAGTGCAATATTCTGTGCCGAAAAATAGCAGAATTTATAGGTATTCCCTGGACTTAATGGATTAACGATGCTTCATGCAAAAGATTGTTAAAATCGACTGTCGCCAGCAACCAACTCATAAAGAGTTTCAGCAGCTTCTTTGATAGCCCATTTTTGCAAGATACATTTTTGCCAGAAGTTTCCATTCTATCATAAGATTTATTTAATCAAAGGATTTCTCCCTTGAATTTTCATTTAAACTTCTACTACATCCACAGAACAATTTTGTTGGAAATCTCATCGGCGGTCTGACGACAAGTCACTTCAAAAAATCTATATCTCGACAAGTTTATGACAGAATAAGCTTAAACAGGTCTTATTAGAACCACTAGTTTGCCACCAAGAGCGCAGCTTAACTCTCTCATCGATATCTTTTTTAAGTCCTTCTATAACTGCAATCATACATTGCACTACGTTCATTTGGGACACGTACATGAAAAGAAGATTCCTTCCCTGCTGAGAGAATTTTTTATGTTTCTTTTCTCCTAACCATGCATGAGTGTGAATAATTCTCTTTTTAACCTACATTTAGACTTTTTGAGGCTTTTTTGCTCGAAAGCTACGTTTCTTGCATCACCTCCTTTGAGAAGGACAAGAATTTGCTTTTGTAAAATTCAATAAAGAGTTACCGTGTAAAAAAAAAACCTTCCAAAATTTCCTGCAGATAGATAGCAAAATTCTACTGACCAACAGTAGAACTGTAAGATGTTAGTTTATCGTTTCAAAAAAAATTTCTGACTTGCTCATGTAGGTAAGTCACTATAATATTTCATTTGGCAAGACTTTTCAGAACTAAAATTGAGCAGTAAAACCATGCACATTTCAATTAAGCATAGCCAAGCTTAGATAATTTCAGGAGTAAAGAAAGTGTTGCTCATAAAACAAAAATGAAAAGAAGGAGAGGAGAGGAACTTAAATGGTGTAATTTAAAGCAAACCAAGAAAGCATGACGGAAAAACATGATCGGCACTATTTAAAAAGATATGAGGAGAAATACAGTGAAATTAAATTCATTACAATGATTATTTTTAGCTTGAAAGTTTGTCATGTAAACAAAATACCTGGAGAACCACTGTCTCTCGTTGCTTTATATCTGACTCTGGGCTCAACCAAAGCACATGCTCACCGTTCAAAATTTAAAACTGGAATGTTCTTGGAAAGCTTGATTTCAATTGCGTAGACAAATATAGATACTTTTTGAGAAAAAGACTGACAATTAACCTGCGCTCAGCTCTAAACTTGGGGCTGTTCATACAATATGTAATGTTCTAAGGTGGACGGAGAATGAGGACAGCATAATGCCATTTGATTTTTGCGTGATGAAGGATAAGGGACCTACATTACAAAAACGGTACGAAGGGAAGGTGAAGGTTAAAAAAGCCGAAATTTAGCACTATGTATTTTAAGAATGGCCTAACTTCCTTCTGGACTTAAACCATTTTTTCCTGGTTTTTCATCATATTAATGAAAATATGAACTTATCAATCTAAGTAAGTTTCCATCATTTTTTTTTTTTTGTCATTTGGTTCCTTTCTTGATTCTCATAAATAAGAAAGAATCCGTGGAAGAATAAAAAATATTTCTAAATTTTCCAGAAACGATACTGATAGGTATTCTGGTCATCAATACCAATCTTAAACATTTAGAGGTACTAAAAGAAATTTATAGAAGGCTACTTAACTTTAAAAATACCACGCAGAAACTTTACGCGGTACTAACACTGTGTCAAAGGAGACCTAGAATAGACTGATTTTGTTTAAATTTTACCATTCATTAAAATAATGCATCAAATATTTTTGAGCTAGCACAGTGTTATCACCTAGAATTACTTGGAAAATGTAACAATTACGTAATAACACTGAACCTTTCAGACATGGAATATTTTCATAGATTGCATCAAGAACTTGAATCTGAGGTGAAGAAAATATCAAGAAAAGAAAAATCTCAATGGATACGGCTAACTGTTTTTACTAATGGACAAAACTATAGGGAAACAAAAAGGAGATAGCACCACTCAAATAAACCACGGAAAGTGACCTGACAACAAGATCACAAAACGCGTTTTTGGAAAAATGTGTGACACACTTGCAGATTTTCCCTGGTTGGGTAAATCAGAGGACACAATATTTTAAAGGAGAGAAAAGAAAGAAAAATTTAAAAAAAAAAAAAGCAGATCAGGAGCAGCGCATAATGTAAGCTGTGTTGCTACAAGTTTTTTTTGTCTATTTTTAACAACTCAGTTGTGCTGGTCGCAGAATTATGGTTTAATTGTTTAAGCTTATACATTGGCAAAAAATTATTAACTTCGCTTTAACACCAAATTTCTAAATGTATATCTAATATTAACAGAGATATCACTCATCAAATAACATGACCTTTACCATCATCCACCGCAGTCGTAAATACCATAGTTTCTTCAATTTTTGTTTCATCACAAAGTGATACACATATTTGGACTGGTTGTCTGATGTAAAACTAGCCTGATTGAAGAGACCCTGATATGCACCACTGTTATGGATGTATTATATGCTGCCTTTTTTGATGGGCAATATCTCCCTTAATATTACATGTAGAAATTTGACGTTCCGGCAGATTGTGTTAATTTAAGAACTATAATCTTTACAGCTAACTAAATTTATAAGCTTAAACCATCAATACACGACTCTGAGACAGATCCATAACTTATCATCTTTTAGAATTGAGCATTGTAGATTCGCATTATGATTAGGAAGACACTCAAATATGTATCAAAATATAATACTTTGAGGGAATTCTGGTATATTCAACCTGCATTTTAAAGCAACTTCGGAGATTGAGAAGGGATTGACTAAATCAGTTTCATGTCATTTTTAGGGTGAAGTCCAGCGGGAACTAATGGAGGGATGACGAGGTGACAAAAACTATTAATGTAGTGTCAGGAAAACAGTCACGTCTATATTAGAATGTTTCAAAGCCTCATCTTTTATTTAATTATTTGGAAGAAAACCAGCATACAAAAATCTCGAAAATTTTTGCTATTTTTTTTGCTCGTAGGAAGGTTATTTTGACAACATTTTTAATGGAAATGTTGTTGGGTTTTCTCTCAGTAAATTGAAATAAGAGCTGAGATTTTGAAACTTTGTAACAAGAATGTTCAGCTGAACGACTGTTCAACTTAAATCCATCCAATTTTTGTCATGATTTTTAACTTCATGACTTTTGCTCATGCTTAGAGTTCACATTGCTTCAAAATGTATGCACTTAGGACTTGATAGACTAATCCTCCATAGATCCATCTTCAGCAAATCTTACTAGGGATTTTTTTTTAGTAAGTAGGTTCTAATAAGCCATGGATAACGTACTAAGAAGATGTAAAGCATATTCTGCGACTGATTACTTGTAGAAACACCAAAAAAAAATTAAAACAATGCAAGAAAGAGATGTTCCTGGGGAAACTATGAGGCTTGATTCATAATACACGCTTCTTATTCTGGAGTAGTATACAAAAAGCAACACATTTGACTCTCTGTTTTCTCTTTTATATGAAAAAACGCAAAAACAAAAAAATAAATATATTTTTACAATATTTAAAATAACACTGAACAACAATCATTGAAAATTGAAAATAAAACTGCGCAGTTGCTAAGCTAAACACTTTTAAGTCTTAAAACAAAGCTGCTAAAGAGGGCATAGTTTACATTGCTTAAAGAACAATCTATGATTGAAGCTTAAAACATAAAATAGATCTTGGATAGCAAACTATATTCTACTAGAGAGATCGTATTCTTTCACGCCTTGTGTCCTGTGGAAAATAATTTTAAAACAACATACATTAAAAAGGGAAACTCAAACAGAATTTGGCAGTGCTACAGTAAAAGCAGACAACAATTTTAATTCATTGAATGAACACAAAGAGGAACATGAATACGAAGCCTGGAAAGAGAAGGCAGTTAGTAATCTTGTCTGAACCTGTCAAAAAAATGTATAATGTCAGTGATCAATAGTAAGATTAAAATGAGGTCTTCAGTAAACAAAGTGTGTTAGACACAGGTACATTTTGAGAGTTAGCAAGACTTTTTCTCTTGAGAATCATTAGAAATGCAAGTAAGAGCAACACATTTTAGGGGCTCTATAAAGTATGTTATTTTACATCCTTTAAAATTGCTCTTTCTGATATTTAAATCATAAAAAAATGTATATTTTACGGACTATTTTCATATCGGAGTTCTCTCATATAGACTCTTGTGTAGTGGTGAAAGTTTAAATACTTGAAGCAAATCAACAATTCCTGCAGTAAGATAAATTTTGCTGGGATTTATTTTAACTGTAAAAGATCGCAAAATGTACATATGACAAAAGGCTTGGTCCTGTAAAAAAAAGTAATTCAGTTAAACACACCAATCATTTTTTGTTACAAACATATACATTTTTCAAATCTGTTTCCAACTGAGTACGGAGGTGCAAAAAGCTCAAAAAACTGATTTGTATTTCTTGCAATCCAGCTACTTTGCCCCCAGCAAAAGTTAAGAGTTGTCTCACTTTTTCTAATTTTTGGAACTTCCTTCGAGAAGTTATGATTTTGCCTCACAACCTAAGATTCGCCTCACATCAGCTGCTATACGAGTATGATGGTACTGGACATATTTTGCACTCCTGCTTGCAACAATGCATTGAAATTAAATGTAATCGTACATCTTTAAAGGCGCGACTCTGCTAGGCGTTCGTAGGCGAATTTCGGCGCACTAATGCGTCGACCAGCGGACCGTCCTATACGAATAGCACGCAACACCGCTCTCCGAGCAGGTCTTCCAATTCACCGCCAAAATTCGGCTAGCAAACGTCCAGCAGAATCGCGCCTTGAATGTTGATACATTCTAAATCCCTATCGGTATATTTAAAAATATACTTCTTCCAATTCATTTCTCTCAATACTTTAAAAAATAGTGAGAGGAATGCTTGACATTGAACAAATACCTGCAATTGAAACTTCCAGACACAATTTTCTTCAGTGTCATTATTTTTACTGCTGACAGCAAGTTACAACATTCAACAGAAATAAAGAGCTGAAAATTATGAAAATAGTTAAAGGATCTGGATCTAGGTCTGGATTCGAGCTGCAAAATAAAATTAATGCTGAAAAGAAATTAATACGAGAGGAAAAATTAGTAAAAATCAAACACAAAAAATTCAATGAATAAGAACAAAAAAAAACATGAAAAAAATTCAAACATGTAAATTATTGAAACATAAAAAAAAGTGGCACGGATAAAATAAAAAGAACTTTTGTGAAACCCACTGCTCACAGCTACATATAAAATTAATTCACATTATTAGAAAGTGACAATACAAAATACAGATAAGCTAACTACATAGTTTCAAAACAGGCAGAAGAAAAAAGTGAAATAAATATATAATTTGTAGCAAAAAGATAAAGAAACAGAATAGTACAAGGCTGTCAATACTAACCGCGAGGATGACACTAAAAGTAAGATGACACATCATTTCAAGATTCTCGTACCCCCAGTGAATGCAAATATATTTCCTCGCTGCTAGCTTGCCATCACCTAACAGCAAGGTTTCAACCTTACAGCCTTTATGCAAGGAGACTACAAGCTAAAGGAACCCCAAGGGAATTTGTCTACTCAGGATCTCATAAGAAAATTCTCCAACTTGCACAACTTACATTATTAACGCTCAGTTATTTTAAAAAATTAGGACATTCAAAACTACCATTCTCATATTAAGAAAATATTTTGACTGAAGAAACTGCACCCTTGAATTTTATGGAGATTGTTTGTAATGGTATTCGAAAATTTCTAGAGATTGTTTGTTGTTATTATGTACTAAAATAGTTCATTGATTTAGAAAAGCTGTTCAATGTCTCACACAAAGAACAGAGTTTGGAGTGACTGTGGTCTCCTAGTGAAATCCTCGTGGAAAATTTTATTTCGAGCTCAAGCATGAAAATAAGAAGGAACTCACTCCAGCCATGAAATGTAAGCAACATGAAAGCAACAAAATTGTCCGATCTAAAAGACGGAGACACACTCTCAATAAAATTGACACTCACCTGTACAAAACATAATGTTGAATCATGAAAAATATGTCGAACACGACAGAGAAAAATCCTAATCCAAATTTCGTTGGATCACCGAAAATAGATTTCCAATCATCTGAAATATAAAGAAAAAAAAGTCACAAATTTTATCCTGCTTTTAGGGACCAATTCATATTCAAGCAATTTTATGTCACAGAATGTCATTACAGCATGAATGATGGTAAGAAATGCTTGGAATATGATAATTCTGCTTAGAATTTGAAACTACTGATGAGCATCTCCACATCGATACGTATATGATTGGATCAAAGCCATCAAGAGACAAACCAAGAAAAAAAGAAGAAAAAAACAGGAACAAAATTTGAAAAGTCGATTACCCAAGAAGCAATGATCGTGATAAGTTGCGATTTGATCGGAGAATGTATCGCAATTTTGGCAATATTGATTTCTTGCAATATTATCGGATAAAAATTTGCAATAAATTGTGTTCACATCACATAAATTGGCAATAATATCGCGATTTTATTGACAGCAATTTGTCGCCATATTATCAAACAAAAAATCCTAATAAATTGGGATAAAATTTCAATTTTGTCAAACGCGGTTTTATAGAGATAAAATCGCTCATATGTGGATGATCCTAGCGATTTTGTCACCAGAATATCTTGGGAAAATCGGAACTTAATTTAAAAACATCGCGATTTTTCCGTTGAAAGATGCCACTTGGGTAAAGAGGGTAATCTTAATTAAAATATCTCAGTTGCAGAAACAATTTTGGGTTTATTTTTACCAACAAAAACTTCATAAAATTGTTCCTCAAAACTTGGGCACTTCACAGACTGCTCGTTACTTATCTGGTAAGTTTTGTGCGCTTTTGATAGCTTTGAAATGTAGTGACATTAATCAAAAATGTCTTCCTTGTAGCGATCTTCTCCCTGCATTTACCGACTATTTTAAATTAAGTAAATCATCATCTACTAACCAGTATGAGAAAAAAATCTGTACAGATGATAGAGTATGGTGTAAGAAATTTTTTACTCTTTATGAGCTTAGTGCTACTGAGATACAAAATCTTGGCGTAAAGCTTACAACGCTAAATTGAAAAAATTCTATGACAATCTAATAAAACTATCAACACTATTTGTGCTAACTAAAGCAATATTTTCGTCAGCCAATCCTCAACCAGTTTTTTCAAAATATTTTCTTGATGGTCTTCCTTTTTCTACCTGAAGATTTTGTTCTTACGAGGACTTGTTTCATAAACTACCGAGCAATTCTAAATTGCCTCTAAGCCTTCCTTTAAATTGTACTAATGAACTGAGCTCAGAAAGTTCAAGTAAAACAAACCATAATTGTATCCATTGATGAGCATTTGACCCATGCTCAATGTCCCTCCTGTAAAGTCCAGTATGATATTTCCAATGCTCCAGCCCATTGTACTTTTCCGCTGATAGTTCATGTAAGCCTGCGACCAAAAATACAAAGTTATTACAGTTTTTCATTAATTTTACAAAATTTACCATTTTCATGATGAAGAAAATTATACCTTGGAAATTTTTTTATGATACAACTGATATTAATTGACTTACATTGTTGTTTCAAAATAGGTGATCAAGCCTGACAGGCCACTATATTTTCTAATAGACTGCTAGGCATTATGAAATCTGACTGACTGCAGGTTTTCTTTGTTAAATCTACCCCTGAGAATCCAATGAGATTCTTTTAGAGCCTCTAAAATTCCTGCTAGGGGCTGTTTTTTAAGATCACCCTAAACGTATAATATATGTCAATCATTGGATACAGACACTCGTTAGCTTAGAAAAAATTTTGTAAAACCAAACCAAAGTGTGCTCAAGAGTATTTCACAAAAAAGTTTTAACCTAGCACTATTTATGGTAAAGAGAACAGAATTTTTGCAATTTTCTGATGTATTTACAGATTTTGGAATGCATGAATGTAGCCATATGCAGGTTAGATTGTACAAAAAATTAAATGACAACTCTCAAATGTTCATATAGTATTTTTCCTCAGCACCGCAGCATCAAACCAGATCACCTATACTGATCTTGTTCTCTATCTGAATACTCGTCACCATTCAAATCAGCACAGATAACTTATTTTCATTGTGTTGCTGGTTTTGACCAATCAACAAGCAATGATTAAGAAATGAAACATAACTGATACTTAAAAATACATAGGCTGTCCCAAAAGTACCCGGACTGGTTCTGTAACTTCAAAACTACGATAGATGAAGACATGATCTTGGTCTCATTTTCAAGATCAACTCAATACCTATCGATTAAGATCAAGATCAGAGCAATCGAATAAAAATTGACCGTGTTATGGCAATTTGAAATCAGCGAGTAAAGTTTACCCCTACAGTTTTTAAGGAAGATTTTTCGATTACCAGGATTCAAAAAGTTAATCTTCGTTTCCGCTTTCCTCCAAATCTTCCATAACTTCCTTTTGCTTTTCAAAGTACCATCCATTAAACCAGAAGCAACTTACCCATGCGCTCTTGCCACTTCTCTAACATTGTTTTCCTTAATTCTTCCCCTGGGATAGAGTTGAAAAAGTTCTGAACTGCATTCTGGATTTCGGTCCTCGATTCGAATCTTTGCCCATGAAGCTCCTTCTTGAGCGCAGGAAACACTCAAAAATCACAAGGAGCCAAGTCAAGGCAATACGGAGGATGCAAGATTGTTTCAACTTCATTTTTACTCATAAATTCAGGTATGAAGTTCGAGTTGTGAGGCCGCGCGTTGTCTTGATGGAGCATCCACAAAGCTTTCAAGTGCGGCATTCCACCCATTCAGGGTGCGTCCGGTCGGTCAGGGATTTTTGCCCTTTGGACTCTTGGCCCAAAGGCAGGCGATGACAACTGGCAACAGCCGACCACCACAGGGCAATGTTGCCAGGTTGTTCTAGCATTACATGGAAGTTTTTGGTCAAAAACACAATACCAGATCATTCTTTTAGATATCAATATCGTCGATGAAGAATCTTCCTTAAAAACCGTAGGGGTAAACTTTACTCACTGATTTCAAATTGCCATAACTCAGTCAATTTTTATCCGATTGCTCTGATCTTGGTCTTAATCGATAGGTATTGAGTTGATCTTTAGAATAAAACCAAGAACATGTCTATATCTATCGTGGTTTTGAAGTTACAGAACCAGTCCAAGTCCCTTTCAGGACAGCCTATGTACATACTGAGACCTCTTGATACAATCACTAACCTGAGGAATGTATTTGATGAGGGTGATGGATAGTTTGATGTATGAGCAAATATACAGAAAATCGAGCCATGTGAGCTTACTGTAAGCAGTAAAACAGGCACTGACTACCAGGATAACAGCATAAATAGACACTAAGCCTAAGGCTGTATAAGATACTCGTTGGGTTCGCCTCTGTAACAAAAATTAAAGCACATTAGATTCTTTCATAGCAGCAAGAAAATAAGCATTTTTGTTACAGTGTCGATTATTTTGGTGAGGATTTATAACAATGCTTTAATTTACAGCAGAGCTTGGACAAGGGGAAAGGACATCAAGCCAAAATTATTTTGAAACAGAGGTAAAAAATTTAAAAATTAAGAGTATGTTGTTTAGGAGCTTCTTCCACATGATAAGCTTGGGGCTCTCACAATGCCGCTCGAAACTGGTCTTTTTTTTAAATCTTTTGACTTTTGAATACTTTTCTTACCATCCCATAATTTTTCGATATTAAAAATTTGAGCTTTATAAATTATGTGAATGTGTTTACAGGTTTAGGATTGAAAAAACTTACAAATTCCTTCCTCCTTTAACAATGTTGAGTTCTTTGCAATTCAC
>NW_017566728.1:4615974-4705573 GCF_001854935.1 Bemisia tabaci
CAGAAAATTGACCAAAAAAACAATTGACAATTAAAAATTCACGCAAAGTCTTTCTCTACTAAAGAAAACTATGGGTTACGCCCTCTAACTACTTGTCATTGATCCCCCCCCCCTTCGAGGCCTGAGGCGCAATCAATCTTTCTATGCAAACTTAACATGAGAATGTAATTTTGTAGGTAGTTTGATGCAGTGCAAACTCTTTAAAAAAATCTTCTGATTTACTTCTTTTACATTCTTTGAGAAAAAGAATACTTTTTTTATCCTGATAGCAGACTGTATTTTTGTTCTTGCTTGCAGCATTATGATCTCTGAAAAATCTCAGTCAGCCTGAGAAAAAGCTTTTCTGGAAAATTTAACCAACAGTCAAGTTACTTACCTAAAGTTACAGGGTTTTAAAAACATTATATCATACCTCATAAATAAAACATTGAAAAATTGTAAAAAGCGTAATAATTGTAGCGTGAACAGAAAAGAAAATATCTGCTGGCTCCACAGGAATTAGACCTCCAGGGTTGGCTTGGAAATACTCCTCCTAGAACATAAAATAATAAAAGAATGAAATCCAGACGTAACAACCTTCAATCAATACATCAATACTTGAATAAAATTATGAGGTCACAAAAAAGAAATGAGAGGAAATGACTCATCACATGTGGTTCTCAGGTTAATAAGAAGAATTGGTGGAGATATACGGGATCTTTCAGGATTTGAAATTGCAAAAATCAATTTCAGGATAATAAATATTGCACCGGTCAAAACAGAAGTTTCACCTACAATAAATTGATGTCTGCCATTGAGCTTGTTGATGTCTGTTAGTTGAGCCAATTTGCTAAACTGTGTCACATGGTCTTAGAAGATGAACTGAGCTTACGAGTGATTTACTAAACTAACAGTAAAACTTTCATTTTTTGACAGCTACAGCCAAGAGAAAAAGTCATTCAAGAGTGCAATAAATTTGGGAGGTCAAAAGGGAGGGTTGAAGTATGCGCTAAAAATCTGGTACATTACATAGTAATCAATGTGGTAGCAAAATCTGTAGTGGGATGCGTAAAAGTGCATTCATGATAGTTGTTAATCAAAGAGGGATTAAAAATTGGACTTTACGAGCTCAGCTTACTCCAAAATCAATGGCAGTATTTGCTAGGCACTTGGATTCAAGATCTAATTTTTATCCTTTTCAATTATTTATGTCATTTAATTATTCCTTATTCAGGATGTAGCACAAAAGTACAATGCTAACCTGCAAATAGAAGTCAAAAATAGTGTGGTGATTGTACAAAGGATGATGTTGCTGCCATGCTTGCTTACATGATGCAATTTATGCCAAGCATCCAGGTAGAGTACTATAATAGAGTGGTATGTAGTTTTTGCGCTCTCAAAATATGCAAGCATTATATTTCCATGGTTAAAAATTTGTAACAGATTCTTACTTGTAGTTTTCGAAGGTCAAAAATTATAAGAAGCAATCAAGAATCTAGAGGTAAAGTGGGCACTCGCATTTCCCTTCTTATAACAGAGAACAACTTAATTTCCCAGCCAGGAAATGAGAGTCTCAGATTGTGGAATAGTTGCGCAGAGGCGCATAATTGACAAGTCCTTTTCTGCAGAGCATGATGGGAGAATATGGATCTCAAGCAGTCATGACAACAGTAGGTTTTTTGGCCATAGACTTTCACTTCAAGTTCCGTTATTTTATCAAGTAGAAATAATTTTCAGTTGAAACTTTTAAAACACATACTTCTAGTTGCTGTACATTCACTTCATCCATGAAAAGTCTTAATTTCAACTCTGACAAGGAGAACTCATGCTCTGACCGGTCCGTGACTATACTATGCTAGTATCTACTTCAGTTCTAGATCCCTAGAAACAATTACATACAAGCCAGCCTTATTTTGACTCAGCAGTGATAGCTGTAGCTCACTATCACTAACTCTCATTAAGAGATTACTCTTCAATATTCCAATAATAATAATAAAAAAAGGTTACATTTAGGTAAATTAATTGGAGAATATTTGAGAAATTACTTGGAATGTAGGTGAAAAATAAAGCCCGAGATTGAATGCTGAGTACAGGGTGAATCCAATTAGATTCAGCATCAGAAAATCAAAATTTAGACCAACGACACTGCAACATAAGAAGGAATAACAATGGAATTAAATAGCTAGAAATATTTGTGTTATGCAAATGGTATAGTGATGTAGTCATGTTCAAAATATAATGAGGGAAGAAGAAACAAAATAATTAAATATACACAAACAAGAAAAAACTCAAATAATCGTTTTCAATAAATAAAATTCAATTCAAATTTCATTCAAATGATTGACTCAAGTTATTCAACAAATGGTAGAGAGCAAAGGACGCTAACTTGTATTGTGAGATAAAAATTTGAAGACGGACATTAAAAATTAATGCTGCTGCTGATGTGAAGCAAATGCTTGAAAATTAAAGTAAAGCTGAGATATGATCATTTTTATTTTGAAAAATCTACAGGCAGAAAAAAGAACTTTAGCGCTTGCGACAAGTGAGGTACCTTTACAATCGTCTTCTAACCGCGCTAACTATATGAAGTTTGCAAGTCTTAAGGGGATATGTTTCGTCAAATCGTTTTTACAAGGCCATACTTCTGTAATTTTTTTTTTTATACTTGATACTTTTAAACTCAGTTATAGCTCATGAATAAACAGACTGTTTGATTTTGGCACTTTCTCTTTCCGTTTGTTATATTACACAAACTGATTGCGGTGGATGCACCGGCTGTGAGACAGTATGTTTGAGTTTTTTGCAAACGTGCGTTAAAATTCAGCATAAAGCTGAAAATCTCGATACAGAGGGAAAAAGCTTATATGAGCACAGTTTTCCCTCAAAGAGATATGCTGTTCGGTGCAACACTAGTTACATCCATTCAGGAAGTATTGAGTGCATAAAGTGTATTGAGATTTTCAGCTTTAGGCTGAATTTTAACGCACGTTGACAAAAGACTCTAACATACTGTCTTACAACCCGTGCTTCCATCGCAATCAGTTTGTGTAAAACTGCCTTGCCAAGGCTTATGCGGAGCTGTTTAGATAATCGCTCACTAGATGGTGCAAGTTTACTTGCTGCCAGCATCCGCTTGCCCAAGTCTCGGGCTGATTTTCACGACCTCTCGAGCTTGGTGGCAGAAAATTCAGGAGGCTGCACTGCACTGAGGATTGGCTCAACAAGGCTGAAACGCGTCTGCAGTTGCCATCCTGAATGGACGTAACTAGTGTTACACCAAACAGCATATCTCTTTGAGGGAAAACTGTGCTCATATGAGCTTTTTCCCTCTGTATTGAGATTTTCAGCTTTATGCTGAATTTAACGCACATTGGCTAATCTCTGACATGCTGTTTTTATATTACCTAATATTTGTATAAACTGCTTTGTTCTAAGAAACCGTAAATGCAGGATTATTTTTGGACTGAGATAGGAGGGTTCATTCTGTGCTTTCCAATCTGCCAGAAACTTATTCAAACATCATGAAGGAACCTTACTCAAGAAATGAGATCGGTAAACCAAAATGATAATTTGAATCATTCATATTAGAATAAATTATTTGTGTTTGCTTTGAAGGTGGTTGTTGAAGATATTTGTAAAATAAAAAAATTACCTTTTTCGGGTGTAATTTGTATATAGTTGAGGATAAAATGAAATTGACCATGCAGCAAAGTACAACCAACCAATGACAAAGCTGACATAGGAAAGAATTACAGAATGCTGAACATAGACTTCTGTCACAGCATGCATTGTACTGAAAAATAAAAATACACCAATAAACAAATAACGCAATGAAATAAAAAAATGAGTAATAAGTGTTCATTCCTTAAAGGGAATAAATTCTAGAAATAAATGACAAACTAGGAGGACTTAAAAAAACTCAGATACCATGAAAATAGGAATAATGAAAATTTTCCCTTTGGATACATATATATCAGTCTTTTCCCAAGTTCAGTCAGCACTTTAATAGGTTGATGTTCTTGATACTTTTTCAGCCTTCTTATTTTGAAGACAAAAAAGCAAAATAAAATTAACTAAACTCACAAAATAGCCAAGATAAAAGCCGACACATTTTGGGGTATATGTCAGAAACAGGCGAAAAACATTGAAATTATCAAACAAATCATTGAATGTTAAGCAAAGATAGATAGATCTGTACGACTAATTATTGCTGGGATGGAAAAATATGCTCTTCTAGCAAGTAAGATGTTAAAAATGAATCTTGTAATCCCCAGACTTTGGCTTGACTGCACCCACAATTCCCTTTAAATGTCCAAAAATGCCAACTTTAATGCATGATCGACAGTTGAGCCATTATCTAAGGATCATCAGATAAGTAAATTTTTGACAATCCGAGTGCTATTTTAGAATTGTAAATCTACAGTTGATTGTAGGCGTTAATGCACAGAAATCCATAGAATTTTTACAGGACTTCTTTGTGCTCAATTTGACATTCTATCTATTTGATCATGGTAGAATTACAACTAAGTTATCTTTATTCACCTGATAAAAATGTCTAAATACATATCTTTCCATTTTCTTTTCTCCTTTAAATGAAGTCAATGAATATGTTCAATAACAGTTAAAATTAGTCACTTTTAAGGAACATTCACTTTATGCATCCTGAACTTTAAATTCAAAATGACAAAAAGTTAGGACAAATAATAATATTATTTTCAAAATGTAATTCATGTCTAGTTAATATCACTAGTTCTGAAAAGGAAGGATAAAATTCACACGAAGACACTAGCAAGGATTGCACTTAGGCTTACGCCTTACTTTATAGATGAAAACAATCATGGACAAGGAATATAATAAAAGAGATGGCGTGGTTGGTTCCTATTCAACGTATTAAGATAAGGAGCTTATCAGACAGTAGTTCCAAACATTATGTCCAACAAAATATTATCTTTTACTTGATTAAAAATAATGACCTACGCTATAAAACACTATTGTTCCTGCTTATCAGATTTCACTGGCTTCAAAACAAGCAATAAGGAAAAAATTGTGTCCTAACTGAAAACAAAACACAACCTCCACAAGATCCATCCAAAACTGAGATACATATGATACAGATATACTGAAATATTCCAACTTCTCCAACTGCATACAATATTTTCATTCATTTCTCGAGGATTGTTATTTTCTGCCAAATGAGTGAGGATTAAACAAAACATAGCAAACTAAAATGCTACTACTGATTATTTTTTATGGATGCCAATGTGACTGACCAAGTCAGCATGAGAAGCTTGAAACTGTTGGTGAAAAGTAACTAAACCCATAAAAAAAAAACACCTACGCATGAATCAGTGCACGCATGACAAAACAAGATATTTTCTTCTTTCCTCCTTCCCAGGAGAAAAGAAAAAAAAATATCAATCCAAAATATCCTCCTTCAAAAGCCGATGAATAAGAAACAAATAAAACATGATCAGCTGATTTTTCTTCGCATGAATTGCAAAGAACTTCCAATTACTCAAGGATTTACTGCTTCCTTTTAATTTCTTTCGCTAAGTAAGCCGTTGTTTTTTTTTTTTTAAACGTGCTCTTGTTGTATCAAAAACACTTTTAAAGGTTCGTTTAATCAATAAAGTGAAGCTCATATTGAAAATTTCCTCTTTATCCATTTGTTAAAATAGATATGATAAGTTGACCTCACGAACACAGTAAGAATCTTGACTAATATTCCCTTCATGACCATCTGTGCTTTGATTCTTGACACAACTCTCATTAATTCTTTATGTGAGGTAAAAGTAACAGTAGCGACTTTTGATCTAATCAATAGAACTAAACTAAAAAGGCATCTCCTCCACCTTACATAAATCTAACTTGCTTATTTCTATTTCTGGTTGCGATTCTACTCGATCTATACATAGTACAACATGCTTACATACAAGTGTCAGAATTTGCTATCAGAATAGAATCTTTATTAAACTACAAATAACTCTATTGATTGTTAATAACATGTACTATATTTAACATTTAGATAGACAGAGGTGGTACTACCTGACGGCATTACGAGAAACATTGGCTGATATTGTTGTAAGCCCTGGTGATAAACCAGTGACTTCCAATTGGTGGGCTCCATCATTACTTGGTAATATATTAAAACTAGTTTCACTTAATTTAATTTTAGTTGGATTCTTTACTACTAATTGCACAGTTATGACCTCCTTTACAGGTTGCCTGGAAAACAAATAAAGAAGAGATTCAGCAAATTTTTCCTGAAAAAAATATTGTTACAAAAATTTAAGGACTGTGTGACAGTTTTTGATGATCACAAATTAAAATACTAGGGTATGAACTTTGCCTGAGGTTGCAAGCTTATATTCTTCTAATAGCCTTAATAGTATTTTAACGCACTTTTATATCAATTTTGACTTTTATAATTTCTTACGATATCCACAGAGAATATATTGATGGCCAAAGTACGAAACCATGCATCTCCATTGCAGTATAGCAAAAGTTCTCTCCAATTGATCACTGGGAGAACAAAATTCCCATTCCTGCTTTATTTTTTCGAAGAGAAACAAGCCAGTTTTATGGCTAGGATTTATACATTATATTCTGCTAACGAAAAGAAAAATCAAGGCAGTTTGAAAGATTTTGCTGTTTTAAAGAAAAAATAAAGTATAACAGGAAGTCTGCAACTTTACAAATAAGTTAAATACGTGGTTATGCTCTTCAGCCATCAATGTTTCCATGGCTTTAACTTTCACAAAACGGCATTTTTTTTAAATAGTTTTCTATCAAATACTTGAAACACCAAACGCAACTTCCTTGGTTTGAATAATCGCTTTAATCCGTGCCGTGCTAAAATATTGAAAAGCTGGCAAAGTAAGCTCTGACACAGAGAGTACTTATTCAGTATTCGATCACTTCTGATCACAGTGAAAAAATAATACAAAAATAATGATGGCAGAATAAACTTAATATTTTGAAAACATTAAAGAGTAAATTCATAATGAAATGATTTCTGACTATTTCTCAAGAACTTTGTCATCGAGAATATCATAACTAAAAAGTTGGCAAATTTTTAGATTGAGACAGAGGATCCACATTCTTGATGCTTGCAATTGGTGCCAATAGGCAAGTGGTAATAGTAGATCTCCTGTTGCATTATGAAAGTCAGTCGACATATTGAGCATAAACTCTAATTAGGCGTATTCTACAATACAGAATTATCAAAAGGGAAATTGGGAATGCAACAACGTTCTAAATCATGTAAAAGATCAGCATCGAATTTTTACCATCTTTTTTCGTTTTGTTTTTTTTTACCCTAAAATATAGATGCCTGGCAACAAGTTCATGGTTCGTTGGCTGAAATCCGCTGGAAGTAATCAGATCCTCCCCCCCCCCCCCCNNNAGAAAAATACCATAAATTACTCAAATTCTTGGCATCTTTACTCCCTAAATTAAACAGAGCTGTAATATACAGTCCATGAATACTTACGATAAACTGACAGAAAATGAATTTGTTTCATTGACTAGAAGACTTAATTTATGTGTAGAGAATAATAGTTCTGACGTCATCCTATTTGGAAGACCTGTGACAAAACAAAAAAAATTATGGTTAAGCATTGAAATAAACCCGAAAAAACGTATGGCGAACTTATGGAGTACCTTTCAGAGTTTTGCAAGTCACATTAAAATCAGATCTGAAAGACAAAGATTGATAAAAATGTCTGAAGAAGATATACACAAGTCCATAATATTTCACTGACACTCGTCTCATTCACAAATTATTACTTAATTTTAAAAACCTTCATTTGTTAAAATGCAGAGCACAGAGGACCCAAAAAAAAATTATCAAATTAGACAATTAGGCTACCCCAGGCGAGAGAATTACAATACACAGCCATGAATGGGGCAATTAAAAAATAAGTTTCTCAAAAATGATTTGAAAGAAAGGCTAGGGCTAGGGATGTTTCCTTTCATCTACAAGAGAGTTCCCTCCACAAAACTCTCAACATAAAACAATTGTAGGAAGGTAAACTAAGAGAGCAAAAAACCTCTTCAAAAACGCAAGTTCCGTAGAATGAAGATAAATTATTTCATGGTTTGATTCTCCTCAAGTGAGCTGATTGCAAGAAATTGAAAAGAAAACTGTGGAGACAATTTAACACAAGACATAAAATTGGTCAGCATATTCTTAGCGTACCATTCATTTTCATCCCATTGAGATTACCTACTGTGATTTTTACTTATTTCCCGTTTCGTGGAAATCATCAATTATTATACTTAATCAGAGAACTGTTTTTTTTTTCCCTCTTTCTTGAATGATAATCTATAATTAAATTCTGATCAAACTGCTGATGCAAACTCACTACTAAGAACCTAGAGGCTGACAAATCAGTGAACTTGTTAGATTGTGTTGCCTCAAAGATTGCAATATGTGCTTGAATACGTCTACCTAGCTGACTTACAAGAAAGAAAAAAATCAATGTTTCATAGAATTTCACTTTTTAGAGAAATCATTGAATGATACAGTGGGCTAGAAAACTTCAGTTGGTGAGAAAAATTGCCTAGAATCTGCATAGATTCTTTCCGTTCGAAAACGACTAAACGATGAAAGTTTTAAAAGTCATTGTAGAAAAATAGCTTTTAGGGTTAGGAGTGTTTCCTATTTTCAACAAAAAAATTGTTGACCTGTCGTAGAATTAAAATTAGCATATATTTTCATCAGTTCGGAAACAATCCATTTCTGAAGTTTTCAATGGCTTATATCACCAATTCATCAAGCCAAAAAAGCGAACAATTTGATACATACCTCTGCCACTCAGTTTCTCCAATAGAATTGAAAAAACGTTTTTAAATTATTGAAACCTATTAACTCCGATCAATGGAGTTCGTTTTTTGCCCTTTCTACCCCATTTGAGTTAGGTTATTTTTGAACTTCAATTGGACGATTCAATTTACTCCCTTAAAAAGTCTCTTGTCAAAGATCAACCCTAAATTTTTTGTGTTTTTTTTTTTTTTTTGGTCGTGGCTTTCCCGGAACTCCGTGTCAAAATATTTTCAAAATAGCCCCGGAGATGACGTTTTGTAGGCGATTGGAAGAGAGTGAATATGCCTGACTGACAAGCTCAACTGATTGGTAGGGGGAAGGGGGGGCGTGTGTGTTTTTGCGATAGAGATTACAATTGCAAACACAACTGTGTCAATTTCATGAGCTGACATACTGCTGCTGAAATTACACTCCGTTCAAAAGGGAACTAAGGGCCCTGGGAGAAGGGGGAGTTGTGGGAGACTTATATGATTTATAATTGTGTTTTGGTTGACGAATGCGTTAGCTGATACAAAACAGATGGTTAGGAACGCACTTGAAAGTTTCATTTAGTCCAATTTTAAAGATTTTTTTTAGAATTTTAAATACATTTGCAAGATTTATCTTAAATTTTAAACCCTTCGTTCGGCTTTGAAAGCCCTTTTAGAGCCCGTTCCAAATGACTTGTGCTTTTTCGCTGTATGCGGGGAACAGGGAACTCTACATATACAGCAAAGAAGGACAAATTATCAGCAACGGGCACTAGCACAATGACTGTCGGAATTTTTTTCCGATTGCATCCTCATATTTTTTTCTCACAGCAGTGGAACCAGTGAATGAATTTTGAAGTTTACGAAGGTTATATTTGTTTCCGTGTCCACCCTTCCCATGATAATCGTTTTGCATACCTGGTCACATGTCAAGTTTAGTGGGGGAAATTTTACATTTCGTTAGTGGAAATGCTAAAAAAATTAGGCTTACCTATAAAAATTATTGCGGCTAAGGCCAGTTGCTTTAGAAGCGGGCCTATCATCTTAAATTGCTAAATAAATACTCTCCGTTTAAAAAATAAAAATTTGGCACAGCCACGCGGAAGTTGCGGACTTTCGATTTGTTGGGTGAAAGAAGGCACGTTTAGGCACGCAAGGGCTCCATTCTGGCAATGGAAGTGGAACTTAGTGCATTGACTTCATTTCTGTATGTAGCTTTCCTGCTGCTTGCATCACTCTTTCTCTCTGAAACATAGAAAAATAATACACTAAATTAAAGAAAAATAAGCTTAGCAGTAAATAGTCGTAAATTTAAAGTTAAATTGTTAACTCACTTGCACGTTTCTTAATTATTTTTCCGCAGACGCGTTTCAGTCAGTGCGGACCATTTTCGATGCTCGATTGCGACTCCGATTTCTATCAGTGTAGTACTCCTTCTACCAAAAGTAACTTACCAAAATATTTTTATGAAAGGGGAAAAAATATATTTTTTTTTTCGTCTTCTTTTGGAAATCTGTTCATAAGGAGTGGCAAATTTTCACCGGGGGCAGATATCTCTATTAACTCTTTGCTATCCGTGCTAGGGAAAAACGTCAAGCGAATATTTGAATGTTTCCAAATTTTCTCCGATAAAATATTCATTTTGAGGAAAATTGAGAAGATTTTTCCTTAAAACTTTCGGATACTCTACTTATTGTTAGTTCAAGTTGCAAATAAAAGTCTTTAAAAATTTGAAGAAAATTCCCCGCGAGTTTTCCAACTTGGTGTCTCATCAAGCGGTATCGGCCAACATGGAACGGCACCATTGAGTACATAGAGTCGTAATGTAAAAGGGAGAGCTGGCGCCATGTTCTGCTCGACGAATTCCGAGCCCGGTGTGCGCCGAGTTCGGGTCGCTTTTTCGATACATTTTCGATCCAAAATGGCAGTGTGGAATACGTGGTAATTCCTATCTCCGTTGTTGTTGTTGTTGTTGTTGTTGTCATCGGATGGCCGGGTACCCATGTATCGCAAACAATCGATTATGTATCGAAAAAGTGACCCGGCGTCACACAGGAGTCTCGGAATTCGGGACATGGAAAATGCTTAAAAGTGGCGCCAGCTCTCCCAATGGACCACTAGACAAGGGAAGAATTTCAGGATTCTGATACATGTTTCCTAACAAAAATTTCACGTAGAACACGATGCGCACAACAAAAAATACTGCAATTGACTCCTTACGAAGATATTTAATGATTCATGATGCGTGAATTCAAACCACCCGCTCATAAAAACTCAATGCTATACGTGATTCACATCGCGCACTAAACATTATCATGACAGTCTCTGCGATGTAAAAGTCTGGCAACCTCAATCTTGACGCTTTGGCTCAGCTATAGTAAATTGCTTATAGTTTAAACAACACATGGTAGGAAATGAACATGGCTCAATTGAGAAGCTTGCTGAAACCATTATAGTGCGCGATTTGACTCACGTAGAGCTTTGAGTTTCTTGTGAGCGGGCAGTTCAAATTCCTCGTAACCAATGTGAAATAAAAACGTTAATATCTCCGTTAGGAGTTGGTTCCAATAATTTTCGTTGTGCGAATCGTGTTCTACGTGAAATTCTGGTTAAGAAACATGTATCAGATTGCTTAAATTCGCACCTTGTCTAGTGGTCCATTACATTACGACTCTATGTACTCTATGAACGGCACATGCGGCGTTCTTCCTCAGCACGGAAACAAACATCTGGATTAGGGTCTAAAATCTAACTGATTGCCAGAAAAAGAAAAGGCGAAAACAACATAAGAAGAATTCGTTTTAAAAAGCTGTCCACCCGCACCTATGGATAACACTTATATCGTAGCATCGAGCTTTCAAGTATACATGGTATTATAATTCTCAATTTCGGACGGAGAGAGAAACGTAAGATATCTAATAAGGAAGTGTTAACTTTGAAAGAAACTTGATAACGACATTTCAATATAGAATCAACCCGACGTATTTTTGTCACATACTAATAATTCAGAGGAAAAATTCTTATGCATTATAAACTTGTTCTTTTTTCTTTGAGCTTGGCTATAAACCTCAAGTGGACATGGCTATCAATGTTCTCTTGTAAAATGCATCCAAATCATTCTGATTGCATAACCTTCCCACAACAATTAAAAGAAAAACAGACACTTTAACCTAAAATGGGGCATCTTTGCACGCTTCTAAATGTAACTAGCCAAGCAAGTGATGTGGTTAAAGTGCGTCTAAGTCGACCGTGCGTATTACGATGAGGACAATAATTGCGCCGTTTTGAGTAATAATTATCGAGCAGTCGACTCGTTCACACCTATTGTTTTACTCCGTTCGCATCAAAATGAAATGTTTATGTGCATTCGCTATAATGTCCATTCAGATCCTTGATTCATTCTGATTCTTACGCAATACCTGCATACATTAACATAACTTTTGGCAGCGGTAGGTATGCGCATACGGAAAAACTATCATCGATGATTTGAAAAAAGCTTGCTTCTGGTACTATCAACTCATTACGATTAAGATTGTTACCACCACAGATTACTTCCAAGCTAAAAAAATTAGGATAAAAGCGAGAATTCACCCTCTTGGAGATTCTGAGTGACCACAGCTCGGCATGAACCTTCCGTAATTAATTTACGTACCCATCCTAAATTCAAGACGTAAAGGACAGGACGGACTGGCTTTCAGTTTTCCGGGAGGTAGACCCCGCTGAAAAGAGGAATTTGGGGCCCCTGTTGAAGAAGGGGCTCGTGTAAAATTTGTTTACAAGAAACAAAAAATCTTCAAATTTTAGGAATATATATTCTTCTTTATTCAGAGGGAATCTGCAGAAAAGTTCAAGACGTTATGTTGTTTAAGCCAAAATACGAGAAGAAATTAGGCCATGAGTGATGCAATTAAGTCAATTCTGGTCAAAATCCATCTGATTTCCCGACAGGAAGAAAAGCGGCTATAACTAAAGTACGTTGTAACGGTACAAGATAATAAATTCAAACCAGGAAACACGCCTGGACTTTGCTTTTAAAAGATTTCTACAGAAGGATTTTTTCAATCGCAATTTTTTTTATTTACACTCTTAACATTGAGCGATCTGAAGATAATTTACCATCATTCGAATCTTTAAACAACAAACTCACCACCTTATTTGCAGGAGAGAGTTACTGCCGAAGAAAAACTATTCAAAATACATAGCGGTGAAATCGAGAACTCTACGTTTGGCAACACGGACCAGGGCGGCAAAAAAGCAGAGCATTGGGTCAGCGATTCGGATCGGCAACTTTAAGTTAGAGCTTTCGCATGGCGATCCTTTGTCCACGTTGCCATATTGCGTCATCAATAAATGCAAGCAACAAGGTATATTTGGACTACATTTTGCAATTTGTAACTATAAATTCTAGCCCGGTTTAAAAACAACGTATGTGCCATAAGTTTCCCTATGCACACAAGTGTTTTTTGAGAAGAGCCAGAATTTATAGTTCCAAATTGCAAAATGCAGTCCATTTACTAAACGTAGGACCATTTTTGGACAGCTGGTTCAAGGAGTTCACTTCCGTGTAACTCCTTCATGGCATGTAAGAATTAACTGTTTATCATCAAAGTCTCCTT
Organism: Bemisia tabaci; assembly: GCF_001854935.1. Classification (NCBI taxonomy): domain Eukaryota; kingdom Metazoa; phylum Arthropoda; class Insecta; order Hemiptera; family Aleyrodidae; genus Bemisia; species Bemisia tabaci. Next base: position 4,629,366 of record NW_017566728.1, read on the forward strand.
CCAAGACTTGTAATTGGCTCTTTTTTATTACTTTTTTGATACATAATTATAAATGCATTTAAATGCTAAGGGTTCAAATTGAAACGAGTGTTTCGTTACCTATTAGAGAATTTACGGGGTCTGAAATTTGATGAATTTCGTGATTCAATGGAAAATACTGAGAGAACTGACCGCGAGGATACCTTTGGTTTATAAATTGAACAATTATAGGAGGAGATACCAAAAAAATTACTTAACTCGATAAAATACGTACGTTAAAATTGGAAATGCCGCCAGATGATGTCACTAGGTGGTGCGTTTTCTCACATTTAAATATAATTTTATACTACTTCCAATTTCAGAGAAAACTTTTAGAAATACTGCGAAATCAGCTCTCTAAGCACTCTTCAATGAAGCAATACAGAATACAGCTGCGTGCAAATTATCCAAGGCCATGGTTGGTAGGCTAAGGCGCCACTTTAAAATAAACGAATATTACAACTGATTTTCTAACATAAAAATGAAACATTAGAGAAAATTAGACGTCTGATGTAGGTAGGCTAGTTTTGATTAAATACGTTCTTTCCAGTTCAAGAAAGAATGCGTTCATCAATCAACAAGGTGTCTGCTAAAAAAAGCTGGCCAAAAATCAGTACTTTTACAGTACTTTTTCAGTACAATCCCAAGAAATTCCGTATCTTCTTAACAGAAAAATTCAATACTTTTTCAGTAGGTACCACCAATTGACAAAATTCGATAAATTTCAAAAATTTGAATTTCTCGCTTAAATTGCTACAAAAATGACAAAAAAAGAAAAAATCCCGGACCTTCTTGCGGAATTTCCGCACTTTTTCAGTACTTCTGGACCGCCCTAGAAAAATCAGTGCTATTTCCGGACTTTCTGGAAATTCCGGACTTGTAGACACCCTGATCAAGCCTCCGGTGCTTAGAAGGAACTCAGCGAGATATTGGGAGACGCGGCAACTTGAACGACAATGTTTGGATTTCACCTCGAGTGATGTGAGTGGCATACCAGATCGAGAGGCAAAAGGAGCTCACAGCCGGAGAGCAGTTCCACCCGAGGAAGTATCACTTGCGAATAAGTGCAGACCCGACCGGAAACCGCCGCAAGAAATGAATTGCAAAGAGAAACCAAGTAAACCAGATGACAGAGGGAAAGGCCCTGGGCCAACACAAAACATTTCGGACCTCCAAAACTAAGCGGGCCGACTTTCCGAGCTTCCAGTGTCGACGTCACTACACGTCACCAAGTCATTAGGGCTGTGAACTTTCCCGATAAAATGTTGTCCGGGGTCTCAGAAAGCTATGGTATTGCTTGTTTAAGTATTAGGCAAGAGAAATAAGATATAAGGAGAGGTAGATAGCAGGGAAAGAGGCAGTGAAATTAGAGAATATTGCCACGAATAATTGCAGTTAAAAAATTTTGTGGGCTCTTAAACAGCTTTTCCTCATACACGAACACGAATCGTACTTTTCTTTAAATTTTTCTCTTCTTGTCTTTAATAGTTTTTCTCCCCCGCAAAACTGTCTCATTAAAACAAGGCGGACTCCTTCAACGGCAATGTTCGGTACACCGTTTGTTGAAATAACTCAAGGTTTTGGGGATTGGAACCAAAGATAATACCAGTCGTTGCAAAAAAATTTGGGACACCTGTGCGCGTTGAGAGGTGCAACTAGCTTCACGCTCTTCAACAATGGCGACACGACTATTTCTGTTATCGTGAAGTCACTCATAAGTTAGAATAACTTGATAGAGAGTCTGACCGTTATATGGGCAATGATACCACTATTCGAAAACGCAGGAGCGTGTGTTGCCTACACTAAAAATTGAAGGCAAACTGACATAGCGTCGAATAGCTTCTTCCCGTATGGTAAAATTTTCTTATTTGTGTGTGTCCCAAGTGAGCGTGCCATTTCACGACGACACCACTATTCGACCACGTGGGAGCTCGTGTTGTTTGTACTGAAGTTTACCATAAGTTAATTAATCACGCATCGAAAATGAGAAATTTCGATGGTAAGAAACACTTAGACGCATTCCACCGGTGTGAATACACAACGAGGTTATGGCCGTTATAATTGTGTCTGTTTCCATCGGAACCATGTAACGACAACGAATATAGAATGGCGTAGTCACCAGATGAGTCTATAGACGCTATTAATGCAACGTCACAGAAAAGCGATATTTATCGATTTTTTCGCATTGGTAGCATTGAAAGAGGTTATGCCAATGTTATTGTTTGGATCCAATTCGATATAATGGAGAATCCCTATGATGACGTCGCTACTAATAGCGTCTATGACCTGGTCATATCTAAACGCTAGCCTTGAGGGAAGTCCAGTTCAAAGGGCAGATTTTGGCGTGTGGGCACCTGGAAGTAAATGTCGGAACCGCGAGGATTGGCGGCCTCCAGGTTTCAGACATGAGACGCACATCGAGATCGCATCAAGACGCGGAAACGAGGTTCAGCCTCCCGGCCGGCCGCGGTCGCGTTGTCGTCACGTCGCTCGACGCCAAGATTCTTGCACCATTTCAACTAACCCTAACATCACAATTACGCTTGAAAAATATTTTCAAGTTATCTCTGAAAACAAAACAAAAATTCACAGACGTTGCTCGAAAAGAAACGGGGGGAAACTAAAATAATTAAAAAATGACTTCGAAACGTTAAGGAGGATAAAAAATGATAAGAAAATTTATTAGTTTTTAATCTGATTTACAGTTATTTAGGAATTATTTTAAAACATTTTGAAAATTTTTAAGAGCCATTAAAATACATTAGAAGTTTTAAACTCATTTCTTCATCAGAGGGCAGCTCTGAAAAGTTTGATGAAAATTTTTTTGAAATGTATTTAAATTTATTTTTATTTTTAACTTTCTAAGAGAGTTTTTAAAAATTGGGTTACCGAAGGATTTTTAAAGTATTTGTTTTTTCATCCATTAAACCAAACTAAATAAAAATAATTAAAACTTGAAGACGGTTTACCGGAACTGAGAATGCTCAAGCTGTTTCCTAAAATTGCTTGAAAACACTTTTCAAAAATTTCCGTTTAATAATTTAACCCTCCGTGTCGGGATTTGAGTTGAAAAAAACTTTTCATCGACCCAAGATTTTTGGGGACTACCCACACTGAGAAAAGGCGCGAATTTATTAGATCCGGTTTTACGTAACCAAGGTTGTCGAACACGTGGATATACATACTCTGCTGGCGAAGAGGCAGGGCATTTCAATATGAACCCTACGTGCGAAAATATAATGATGACTACGGTCAGTCACTAGTGGAGCGACAATATTCTTGAAAAAAAATAAAGAAAGATATGCGGCGTTAAAAGCGAATCAAGTATCGGCCAACACGAGTCTCATTATCCATCTAACCCGAGGGTTCAAACTCATCGCGTTGAGGTTAAGATTGGAGGTCACAGGTGCGCTGCCTCGTCGAGCAAGAACAGCATAACTTCAACGTAAACCCTAGGCGGATCCGCGATTTTTAATGAGCCAGGACGTAATCGCCGATTCGGCCCGGTTATTTTCGTCAATGACAGACATCGAGGAAATGGGTATCGCGATGCATTTATTGGCGAGTAGTATAGGCGAATTGGACGTATTTCTGTCAAACGGAACTATGTGCATTATGACGTTAGCCCTGTTACGCACGCATTCTTATGGGTCTCAGGGCTCATGCCTTAATGCACATAGTTCCGTTTGACAGAAATACGTCCAATTGCAGATGACAATCGCGATTCTCTCTTTTCGTTGCTGGGGAATAATCAGAAGTGATGATTGCGGGGTTTTTTCGTTCTTTCCGCGTTGAAGTTGATTACGGGCGAAAATGAAGTTCCACTAGACTCTTGCATCAGCTAGAGGGGACTAATTCTCTGAGTGTCCTTAAAAATTGTTACCATGCGATTGTGGCAACTTGAACGATGTGATAAGCTCGTCTGAGAATTTCAAGCACCTATAAAATTTTAACGAACTGGCGAATCTGAAAGTGGGAAAAGTACCTTGGTGCTAGAGCGGTATCGTTCCGAGAGACTAGCAAATGGACCACTAGACAAGGTGCGAATTTAAGCATTCTGATACATGCTTCTTAAACAGAATTTGACGTAGAACACGATTCGCGCAACGACAATTACTGAAACCAACTCCTAACGTAGATATTAACATTTTTATTTCATATTGGTTACGAGGAATTTGAACTGCCCGCTCACAAGAAACTCAAAGCTCTACGTGAGTCAAATCGAGCACTACAACGGTTTCAGCAAGCTTCTCAATCGAGCGATGTACATTTCCCACCATGTGTTTTTCAAACTATAAGTAATTTGCTGTAGCTGAGAAAAAGTGTCAAGATGGAGGTTGCCAGATTTTTTTATCGCATCAAGACGCTCACGATAACGTTTAGCGCGCGATGTGAATCACGTAGAGCATTGAGTTTTCATGAGCGGGTGGTATCAATTCACGCACCAAGAATCATTAAATATCTTCGGAAGGAGTTAATTTCGGTAATTTTCGTTGTGCGCATAGTGTTTTACGTAACATTTTGGTAAAGAGACATGTATCAGAATGCTGAAATTCGTACCTTGTCTAGTGGTCCATTATGGAAATTTCATTTGACATTTCAAGCGGGTAGAACTGCTTTCAAAACATAGAATTATCAAAATAAAATACCACGGCTCCGATTCCAGTTCCACATTACAAAATTTGACTTTTTTAGTAAGGCCCGGTGTAGTTCCTCCAAAAAACCGAAAATTATAAAATAAAAGCTGTCGCTTAATAAATCTTCAACCTGTGTGTAATGATTCATTCAATATTTCAGAAAGTCCATTTTTCTTTGATGTTTCCTTATTGATTAATGACATGTAATTGTCATCTGGAAAAAAAAATGATAAAGAGAACTCGTCCACCCTTTTGACCGAGATTATTGCATAGGGATTTAAATATTCCTTGACGATTTTGTGATTTATTTAGTTCAGAAAGAGAACAAGACAGCAAAGCAGAACTGGATGGGGAAAATAGGCAAGTACCTATGTTTCCGATGGTTAGTGCAAAATAACTTTACTTGGATAAAAAATCGCAAGTTGCATAGTTTATTGGGTGAGCCATGCTATTGCAAAACCATACTCCCGCGTTATGAAAATAGCCCCGCACCTGCAAGATTGCAATAGTGACCAAGTTCACTGAAGTAAATACGGATTAACCTTGCACCACTATCCTAATTTACATCGATGAGGAATTTGCAGGTGTCTGAAACTTGATGAATTTCGTGTTTCAACTTGAATTTGGTGTTTTCGTGTGTGGAAACTACTGAGTGAACTGAACACGGGGATACCCTTGGTTCATTTTAGCAATTACTGGAGGAGATAAGACAAAATAACCGAATCTGCTGAAATACATGTGTTTACATGGGAGATACCACCAGATGACGTCATTAGGCGGTGCATTTTCTCACTTTTTAATCTCACATTTAAATCTATTTTCATGCTACCTATTTCCCAAGTCAGAAAAAAATTATAAAAAATACTGAGAAAGCAGCTCTTTCAGCATTCTCAGATGAAGCAACAAAAAATTTGCGGGCAAATTCTCTATTGCCGCCGGACTGGAAGCCACAACGAAATTTGGATTGCATTTAGCAAACAGCAACCAGCGCGATTACAGTGCTGTAAAAATGTTACTGCTTCATAATTCTTGAAAAAATTTCCCAGAATAGCAATAGTTTTTGCTTCCCTCCAAAAATTTGTTAATTTTAAAGGGAAATAAGTGTGTACATTTCAATGCTGTACATACGATGAGTATTTTTAAAAGAGAAGAAGTGGTTGCAGGATTTTGAACACAATGTAATCACGGTGGTTCCTATTTGCTAGATGCGATCCATTTTATGATCTTTACTGCGATTTTCTCACTTATAATTACGCATACGTTGTGCTGACGTGACCACCAACATTTGTCAAGCGGAACACTTGCATAACAAAAACAGGTACTAGCACGAGAAAAACAGTCACTTGTGAGGATGAATCTCAGGAGTGTACGAAATTGCTTGTCCGGTTTTGATCGAGAGGCAATAATAACTGACCATCAATCTTTTCCGCGAAGCTCTCGAAGATGAAGTGACACAAAAACTATCCAGATTCCCACTTCACTGCAATACAAACTTTTCAAACTTTTATTTCCGAATTCATCAGAGAAACATTCTTGGAAGTTGAGCAGTCATACACTGACAACACACACAAGTGCGTACTTCGTAAAATACTAATAGAGGAGGGAAGTCTTACGAGTCACAGCACTTCAATTCGTTATTGCGTTTACCGTGCAGCAAGTGCTCAACACATGATTCATCAGTCACCAGCTGTGGTTTTCCAGCACACGAGAAAAGCTGTTGACAGTCAAGTCAAGAGGCTGCGACACATTGTTACTCTCTCGGATGGAACCGCGGTTTACTCATTTAACTTCACAAATTTCACGGGCGAATTGTGTCCCTGGCACCCACAAATCGAGTGAATCTGCGGTAAATGATGTCTCTCTTTTCGCGGCACGCTTTTATGCGCTTACTGAAATGGTATTGGACCGTGCAAATCCAATACGTTTGAAGACATCTTTTCAAATAAGCTTAACCTCAAAAACCAATGGCTCACAAGGTCAGATATGACTTGAAGCACTGCATTGTAATATTCCCCTCCAATTAACGTCAAAAAACATAGACGCAACGGAAATTCTAGAAAAATCTCCGACTGCTGTATCAGTTTTAGCATTTAAAAAGTAATACGTTGTGTCAAAAGCAACACGTTAAAGAAAGTATGAAATCATTCAGCTTTTCTGACGTTAATCAGAGTTAAGGTTGATAAATTGTTAAATTTGAATGAATATAAGTCATGATGTAAGTCCTGAGTGGCCGTAGCTAGTGTTGCACCCGGCACTCTGCTTGGCAAAGTGTGGAGTATCACGGAGAAATGAAGGCGTCTCAATCGCAGATCGTATTTTATGAAGTCCTTCGCCAATTAATCAAACTTTCAGTTTGTCGGTGCGAATTTTTGGGATACAGCGGGGCAAGACACTTGCAGAATTGCTCATCGCATAATATATCACATCGCAATATCGATTGGGGGTTGCGAAATCAGCGTGATTTGATCTCTGTTGGATGTCGATAAACGTAATTAACCAGGAGAGGTCACCGACGCGACGCACAGTGGATCGAGTCAAGAGGAGAGGTCGGACAAAATTTGGAGACTTTAAACGCTTATAACTCCGTAAATACAAAACTTAGAAGTTTTGAACGTGGCTCCATTGCGGTTTCCTCTTAGAATTTTCTACAAACTGCACCCCTTAAAATTTGAAATGTGATGAAATAAACATCAAATGTTGTAGTTATAGTCAACAATTTCATGTCCGACTTCTCTGATTGACTCGATCCACCGTGCGACGCAACGAGACATGAAGCTTCTCGCCCCGAGTAACGTTCTTGTTCCAAAAACAATTGGACGTATTTCTATCAAACGGAACTATGTGCATTAAGACATGAGCCCTGAGACCCATAAGAATATATGCATTACAGGGCTCACGTCGCAATGCACATAGTTCCGTTTGATAGAAATACGTCCAATTGGGCAAGCAAAGAGCCAAGGAAGCTCGGGAATTGTTTAATTGTTGATGGAATTGCGAGCGAACCATGTTAGGAAACAAAAGCTGCTCGCGGCAGAGGTCATTTGCAACTATTCAGCTGTCACAAGCACTCAATGATAGCCAAATTTTTTTTTGTTCCAGCTACTTGCACTTTTGTCCTCTTCCAGTAAGAATCGATTTGCCCAACAGAAAGACACGCGAGCCTCTCGCTTTCGCCAGGGCTATACCCTGAGTAAGAACCGCCTTTCTCTGATTAAAATTCAGTACGAATTCGTCGTTTTGTGCTGGGCACGTCACGATGGTTCGGTCATCCGTGCCAAATGTAGTCCGTTTCTCTCCGTGCAAGGTGAAGGAGTTCAACGATCGCCAAGCGGTCCTCGGCTTAAGTTTATTTTTTTGGCGGTGAAATGTAATTCAACAAACGCACCTGACTGTCCACTTCCATTCCTTGACATTTTCAGATAATTTAGATCGAATCCATTTGTATATTTTCGCCCGATATCTTTGCTATCACATTTTAAGCGCGCCAAATGCATTTTTCTGGGATAATCAATTTGTTCGTAATGGGTTTTAATGACGATGATATGTTCGTGCGCTCGGAAAACCTGCATCTACAAGTGGGTGTGTGCGTGGCTAGGGGCTGGGCAACGAACGAAACTTGATAACCTCTTTGATCTTCTAGGGCAAATGGAAATCTCCAAACATTTTAAGAGGGAGAAAAATCTCACTGAGTGTCTTTGGTTGATTACAGATAAATGAATAATGTATATACGATACATTACAAGCACTTAACGACTACATTGAGACTGGGAGCTTTTAGCAAGTCGGCGCCTATACGGTTTTGTTTGAATAGGATTAAAGCACATTGGACGATCAGACTAACCCTCGTTTCTACAGGACACTCTCATCCATCCACCTATATTTAGAATAAATATTTATGCTAAAAGGAACCAAGTAGATATATGTAGGTTTGCGTTTAACGTAGCTCCTTTCAGCATAACTGCGTCTAATTATCTTCCAACAATGTTAGTTTCACTCTTAGTGCCTATAATGAATGTGTGCGATCGTTTTCAATTACTCTAAGCAAGGTTCTTTTCTTATTTTCCTTTTTTCCTTTCCTGTCCTTCGTTATCGACGCGATATTAATATAACCTTTGAGTTTAGCGGGCACATTTCTTTGAAGTTACCTAATTTGTTTCTGAGAGTTTTTTTGTGATTTTTCTCGCTTGATCGTGGAGTTTCTCGGATTATTCGCTAATCCTTGGTGTAATTTCTCTTTCTTAATCACTGGATCCGGACTTTTCAATGCGAGCAAAAAAGTCATGGAATATTCCCTCGACCGGCAAAATCTTTGTGATGGACGATCATTAACTGAGGAGGAATCTAAAACGCCCAACTGACGAACTTAAAGTGTTGAATATGAATGTACAGCTCAATAAAAGATGTTTCTGTAATCTACAGGCTGCACGCGGGAAATCACGTGAGGACGCCACACGATTCGCACGTTTTAGCGTGGAGAGTAAAATCGGGAGCCGGTGTTAAAACTGAAAAAACGGTTGTACAAAGAAAGCGAAAACAGGAACTTGGGCGGGAAATTGATAATCTCCAAGCAAATAAGTATTAAGCCGAAGCAATTACCATCTTATCGGCAGTCTCGGCCTCTGTAACCGTAAACCCATTTTCAGCTGACGCAATTCGAGCGATAACTATTATAGGACGATTCGTTGGGTCTCATCTTCAAAGACTTCACGGCACGAACTAACTTTAAAATTAAATTTTGCGTCAGCGGCAAAGTTCATACCGGAATGGCCTCGTCTACATGGACGAACTTCCCGCGAACTAGTTCGAGGAACTGGGTACAATTAGTTTCAACGAACAAATGGTCCTGTTTTCAACAACAAATAGTCCTGTTTTCAACTTCAACAATAATTAATCATGAGGTTATCTGAGTTCACTGAAATACACCCCAAGCTCAGTTCAAAGCTTCGTTCGTGCGACAAATCTCCGGATGTAACTTAAGGTGTCGGTGTCGGTCGATTAAACCAAAAATGAGCGATCAAATCGTATTGGCTGGCCTGACCAAAATAAAACTGGCTCAAAGTAACCGTAAACACGCACTGGAAAAAAAGTCGCTTGGATCCGGAGTCCAGACTCTCAAAAACATTGACAAGAAAAAATACTCTCGATTCAATCGGACTTCTTGCTTGAATCAAAAGGAAATCCGCCTCAATCAAGAGGCTCGGCTCTTCGATCCAAAGAAAAATCGGATTGAATCAAATGCAGCATTTTTTCTTGCCAATGTTTTTAACAGTCTGGACTCTGGATACAAAAGACTTTTTTTCCAGTGCGGATAAAACTTGTAATTGTCAAGTCTCCTGTACACGCTGAGGCCAAAAACTGGGCATTTAATTTTTTACGCGAGAACATTTGCGCAACATCCTTTGAAAATTTGCTTTAAAAATTTCGGGAAAATTTTGGGAATTTGCTTTAATACTACGTAGAAAATTCACTGGAATTTCCAAAAAAAAAATTCGCACAGCCGTTTTCATGTAAAAAAGTAAATTGCCTAGTTTTTGGCAATAGCTGATGTGGCTTGGTTCCTTTCTACTCAACGCGGTCCACTTCACACCTGACCGGTCGGGTCAATCGGCCGTCGGGGACAGCTTAATTGGACGTCTCTATGCTAAAAGGAACGAAGTAAAAATGAATCAAATTAAAAGGAGCTAAAACATACGCGAATCCTATGCAAATAGTTTCTTTTGATTTGTTACATTTTCACATAGTTCCTTTTAGCAGAAATACGTCTAATTACTGGATGGTTTATCAGTTGTCTGACCTCAAAGACCATCAAGCATCGGTAAAAATATTCACCTAATAGAGAAAGCAAACAAATTTGTAAAAAAAAATAATCGTTGAATTTTATCGGTTGAAGACTTTGATAATCACTAAAATTCGTGAGGCATAGTTATTTGAAGACGGAGAAGACATTGGTTGGTTATCAAAATACAAAGAGAGGAGCGGTTAGTAGACTCATTTCAATATCAAATAAGTGGAATGAGAGTTGATTATGAGTAAAAAGTCCAGATTATAATATTATATTGCTTTCCACTTGATTTGATCTTTTAATCGCGTCAGGCTTTTCGTTTGAATTCAATGAGTCTGGGTCCCAAGAGGCTCTTTTATCAGATGGGAACTGAATCAGTCGCTTCATAAGTTCATTCTCCGTTGCGCCCTAGCTTGATGATATCTCAATGCACTTCAGAGCTCATAAAAAATACATTTTTTCCCTAATCGAGAGAAATTATTCGACTGTGGGAGGTAAGGAGTTGGGTCAATTACTCGATGATGAAAACAACCTGTACTTCAATACAAAATTACTCTGGGAAGAAAGGTTGGGTGGAGGCAAATATACTTAGGGAGGTATAAGTATTGATGGTGACATTGGAAAATGTGTGTGTCGAATGTCCATCTGTGACGTTGCAGATTTCCTGTTGCGTTCTCTTCAAAAGGAGAACTGATGAGCATTATTCACATGGTGGCGAGCAAAATTTCATTTTATCATTCCCTGACTTTTCCCCGACTTTTCCCTGACTCCTCTCGATGAAATCCCTTACCTTTTTTGTGGTAACGCCAGGGCACTTAATAAATGTGGTCAAAACGTTGACACAACAACAATGCTATCAGCTGGCCCGTCGCAGACCGATTTTTACGTGAAACCCGGCTCCACAAAAAATTCCCTGACCGTTAACGAAATTCCCTGACTTTTCCCTGGCCGAGTTGCGTTCCCTGACTTTTCCCCGTTTTCCCGGTCGCCAGTTACACTGTACTCAAAAAGAAAATTACTGAATTTCTTTGATACTGTGCACAATATACTGTGAAAACGTCAAACAGTGAAATTTATTCATTTTCAATTTTTTCTTTAAAAAAAAAAGGTACCTACCTAAGTAATAGACAAAACAACTGCAGAACTCAGAGCCGTCGCAATGGAGAGACATGTTAAAAGTATGTAGCTTCAGGTTAGTTTTGGGGCGAATTAATAGCATGTTGCAATTACTTGATATTAACAGTGCCTAAGAAAAGAGACCTCATTTAAGCACCTATAATTGACTCATTTGAGTAATCGGCTGCGTAGTGAATGGCCAATTTTAATTTCTTCGTTTGGTTAAAATAAAAATCCATTATACCTACTCAGAGTTTTTCCTTTTCAAATATTCTTGCTCCATTCTTTTTTTTTTTTTTTTTTTTTTTTTTTTTTTTTGCTTTATTTTGCAAACAAGACGAACATCATCTTCTGCCTCTAGACAGAATACCGACATCAGCAAAAATGTCATAAATTTCTTAGTTTTCCTTGATTGACTAACAGTTTTAGGGCTTAAAAGATTTAAAAAAAAAAAAAAAAAAAAAAAAGTCTCCTATGCTTATTTTTCGATCACAATAATTGGCACGATGCATTTCTCTGAGATCTTTTCAAAGAACCCTAAAAATCATGTCTATTTTTTCAAAATATATAAAATCATGCGACAGAGTAAGTACCTAATGCAAAAAGTTGAAATTACATAAAAAACAAAACTGCTTCCTTCTTTACCTACATCTAATAACTGCATTCTATTGAATTAAAGATTTTTAATCTGAGATTCTAATTTTTTGTCATCCCCTTCTTTCCTCATACTTACTTAATATTAATTATTAAATTATGTACCTACGTATTAATTTACTTATTAATTCTGTAAAATATAAGGTGACTCCTTTCTGCAAAATTTCTCTAATTGTCAATCAAAGTGTTGTACGTGGTTGAAAGAAATTAGACAGAGTAATCTGGAAACAAGCTGATTATTATAATAAAAAAGTCTAAGATACTGATTTTCTAAAGATACTAATTTTAATATAGATCCTTTTAGTTTAATTTTTATTATTATTCACCCTTTTTTCCGCCTTACATTCCACCTGGGACATCTTCCCTTTTGAAATTTTATGCTCAACTTAAGATAGCAACCCTAAAACTAATTTACCAAAATTGTTGCATTTATGCCTGACAGAAACTTTCAAGACTTAGAACAGCTAAAGGCTTATTTCACTCACTTACAGTGAGCCCTAAGTAAGGATAAATGAATGATATGGCTCCTGTACAAAAATTAAGTTTGCTTGCGGGCAACTAAATTGGAAGACTTTGTTGAACCCTCTGGTCTGTAAGCAGTGGGTACATTCATAGTTGAAACCTGCAAACATTTCTCATTGTAATTACTGTGAACCTCAGAATCTGAATTTTAATCGTATTTTGAAGTAAGTACATACTTACCTACTTAAGTTTTATAGATGGTATTATTTATTAATTAATGGCTGCGATAAGCCTCCTTTTTAGTATCTGAATGATGATTCATGAAATTACAGAGGAGAAAATGTTACTTTGTGGCCAATGCTTTCAACCACGCGCAGAAGAGATTATAACAACCTCCCGTTCTGTAAAATCAAGAACCACCTGACGATCGCGTACAAGTGGCATTATGTAATAATGGATCCCTGTCCATCCTTCAGAGATGAGATTTGAATAATAATAAAGAAGAAATGATGACAATTGTGTTTCGTGGTAAGCAAATCAACTATTCCGAGAAGAAATTCTATTGAGAATTCTTCAAAACACAACGAATTATAACCTCGAAGTTCAGGGTAAACAAAACCATGCTCTAAAAATGTTGGTGCTTACGAGACAGTAGGAGGACAGAAATTTGTCAATACCTTGAAATGATGGGTAGTTATCAATTTAAATTTCAGATTCTTGGTACTGCTGCGATTGCTCATCTTGCAAAGTTGTTATCAGAGAAACACAAGCATTATCACAGAACACTTCACCACGTACTAAACAAAACTGATCCCGATTGACAACAAGCAAGCTGCAAGCACGACCCGCAGAGATTACTAGTTCAGCGTAACTCCGCTAGAGGTCGGCACTGAAAAAGTGTGTAGCGCCAAGTTCAAAACCTGGACCCCTCCTCTCCATTGCGCTCCTGTTAAAACTGCGGAGATGAGAATATTTTCCCCTTCTCCCTGTTTCATTTTTTATTGTAAATAGAGTGCTCCTCGACAATTCGACAATTTGATATGTGACTATAATAGTTTTTTTTTTTTTAGGTGACTTTACAGCATTTTCGAGATCAAATGAAATAGTGGTATGAATTTGGAAAAACCGATTGCATCCAGACTATGTAGAGCAATTTAACTGAATAACGAACAGAGAAGAAAAAACTAACTATTCGAGCGTGGGATTTTAAGTAAAAGCTATGTGCATCGAAGAAGGTGTTTTTGCACCATCCAGAATTTCTGGGGGCGGGGGGTGGTAGATGATACTACTTCCAATTCTGGGGAGGGCCAGGCCACCCCTGCCCCCTCCCTTCGTACGCCTCTGCTAGTTATACGTGGTTTGGAAATTTCACCGTCGATATGTAAAATCTCACTTACGGAGGTTGCTATACACCGAAATTTCTCGTTACATTTGGTCAAGCCTGATAGACAATAACTATGTCGTATTATTCATGTGAGATAAATAAAAAAGTATTTTCTTAATTTTCGTTCGAATGAGTATCTGCTTGCATAACAATCTCGCATATTTGCCAAAAAAAATGATGGATAATAGTTTGATTTATTTATCAGTGATTCTTCAGAGGCGTGCTAGGTTTTGCCAAGAAATGCACACACTTCCCGTGACCAATTTGCATTTAATTAACATCTTCATGAGCCGCAATGAAAAAAAAGGAAATTTAATGTCCACATTTCTTTGCTCACTGTCACTCTTAACCTTAGAAAATTACGTTCGAGGAGAGGCCTCGAGTCCAAAAACTGATGTATGCAAGTCATAAACATTGGTATATTATGAGTGCATTCCTGCCACTCAACAATGTAAGAGTCAGGACATAATAGGATACTTCTACTCTTATTGGACCCGCATGTTATCGGCATCGGTATTATGCATTCCTGGATGCGAAAAAAAAGAAAAAAGAAAAAAAACACTAGGACTAAGAGAATGGCACGGGCACGTCCTATTAGGCAAATCACCAACATCAACCACATCATCGCAGACGAGTAAGAGTTACTTAATGAACAACACTGAACACAGATGATTGCGTTTAAGTAACTTCAACTCTAACAACTGACAGGGATATCGTTTCCTAATGACAAGGACTCGAAACCCAGCGGAAAGGTTACGGGAAAAAGTATAAAGAGAAATTGGCAATACGAAGGAATAAATGATGTTGCTCTTGGTAGTGCTCAAAATGTTTGTAAAAAAAGAGCCTTTCCTATAGGTTTGAGTTTATTCGATCCACATTGTACAACGAAGTTTTCCGTTCCGATAACCAAACTATTCGGTCTTGGAATCCAAACCTCGGTCCAGGTAACGGACATATTTTATGGAAAGTAAAAGTCGTTATACGTCTCAAGAGTATGGTGGACAAAGATCTCGGTGACATTAAGGTGATTCGTGTCGAATTTTGGATGTGGTCGAACTTGCGCGCACGGTACAGATTAAGCCATAATCTTGGCAGATTCTGACTTTATACCGAAAAAATTACAAATTTCGGAGGAATGAAAACAAATTCGGTGACGGATAAAACCTTGCATTCGATAAAGAGATCGATTTCATGAAATCGAATTTTATGCTACTTTAATCGTAGCTAAATCCTGTTTTTATCTCTATACGAATTTTGAAAATTTTTTTTTGTCAACAATGAATCTACAAACTCATGCGGGAGAGCTTTCGTCGTTCTGTGGCTACAAATTCAAAATCTGCCGATATTTTGTACCAAATCGGCGCATGATTGGACCAGTCAAGAACCTCCCTGGTAAAAATTGGCGATAAGAGCTGCGTTTCAAAATACCGTAGGAATTCTTGTAGCCAGCTAAAGAGGGCTACAGAAATCATATAGCTGGCTGAAGAATTCGGAGAAAATCATACGGCCGGGCTATACGAATAAGCGATAAAAAATTAGATAAAATATAGTTCCTATCGCCGGGCTTTACACTTTATCGCCTGGCTGTTGCTTTTTCGCCATCGATTATAAAAGGCTATAAGAAATTGTGTAGAAATTCGTGTGCTTTGAAAATCATTAAGTTTGATACAGAACCATCTTAATATTTACAAAACACACATTATATTTTCCTTAAATACACATTTTTTTTCATCAATTAAAATGAGATTAAGCAACACAGGATATGCAAACATTTCAAAATCATGAGTTGAATAACGCTGACTCCGCCAGATTAAATATTAGAGCCTAACACAAAGCGGAGCGGCGGCGCACTGGCGCCTACAAACCTAACAGGGATACTTCACGCATTGCGCAACGCGTGAAGTATCCCTGTTAGGTTTGTAGGCGCCAATGCGTATTTCGCGCTGGCTGCCCGCCTGCCACGGCGCTTGAAGCAACTATTTCACACCAGAGGTATTGCACAGTATCATACGAAACTGAAGGCGCTCTAACATATTGGTAATGACAGCATCCATCAAAAGAACGGAGCTTTCCTCGCAAAATAAATCAAAATACTACGGCCCTAAAAGAGAGCAGTATTCCAATCCAAAGTCCTACTAAGTCCTAGCATCCGTAATTAGTAACGTTTAGCATACACTTTATCGCCTGGCTGTTGCTTAATCGCCATCGGCTATAAGAGGCTATAAGAAATTGCGTAGCCGGCTATAGAAGCTGTTGGAAATCTTACAGCCGGCTGTAGGTCTATGGTATTTTGGAACACAGATTCTACTGCCAATTTCTACCAGGGCCTCGTCGAACAACTATTAAGAACTTTAATTAAAAATGTCTCTGCGGTAAGCGAGAAGTTTCTTCTCCTGAGCCAGAAAGTTTAGCAGGCCATTTCAATCGTCCGTTTTTTTTTAAATGATTTTCCCTCCATGTAAGCTTTCGTATACGAAGTTATCGTGGTGCGCTGGACTGTATTGCCTGTGTTATACGTGGACGTACCAAACGGAACTATGCGTGCATTATGACGTGAGCCCTGTTATGCATATATTCTTATGGGCCTCAGGGCTCATGTCCTAATGCACATAGTTCCGTTTGGCAGAAACACGTCCATGTGATCCTCTCGATCGTTCGAAATGGGTAGGAATTTGAAATTCAAAGATCGGAGCGAAGTAGCGCGCGAAGCGGCTGCGCTGAGGACTCAACTTCTAGCCTTGACCATGACTGGGAGACAGGTGAGCGAGTACCTATACTGGGCGCACTGATCACAGGTAGGTTATAAATATCGATTTCATAAGATACATAATTTCATTCCTTCCTTTTTCCGCAATTCCGGCCCGTCGACCCGACGTGTTTGCCAAATTACTTATTAAATTCAACGAATTCGACAACTTTGGAGGGGGAAACGGGTATAAAACCAAGTTAGCGATAGACACAATTATTTGAGTGAATCTGTATAGTAAAGTAAGGGACGATTCGAAAACGACTGATCATTTCTGGATTTTTTGTTATTTTTTCTCAAAAATCCTCATCACACTGCAGAAGCACGTCAGTCATTTGAAATTACTCAGGGGCTGGGGTGACCTGGCCTCCTGCAGAAAGTAAAAAGGATTTTGCATTATAAAAGCGTGACTTGACTCCCAATTTTAACTTGATATTTTTATCAACTTTTCAACTTTTTTTTCAACAGCTCAAAATTGCTCTTAAAACACTCAATTTATCAACATTTCTCCGGTAGGCCCTACTCTCAGCCCCTCTTTCGAGCTGTGAAAGTTTCCTTAATGCTTTCCCTCCTACCCTTTGGCTTTGGGGCTGGTGGGGTTTTTTTCTATGCCCTTTCCTACCCCCCTTATTTGTTTATATGCTCCTCTGAATCTCACAAAAAGTTCCTAGTCTGAAAAGATTCTTAGATTTCTTCTTCAAAGATCTTTTTTCTTATCCGTAAAAAATATATATCCTGTGTGCAACAGTCGCAATACTGGTATGCTACGAATATATGACTATGTCAATTTAGTTCATCTGAACATGCTCGTGAACTTGGTTGAAATGAGGCATCTCTGCTTTTAGTTCCGCGATCGACGCGTCGCGTCGCGTCGGGACGGACGCTCTATACTAGCCACACCGTCGTCGTCGCGCGTCGCGGCGCTGCTGACAAGCCGACCCGAAACATGGTCGCCAGGTCGGCAGGTCTGGCTTAGGATCAGCCAATTTTATCACCGGAGAAGTTTTTTTAATGAAACCATTAGCCCTTGACATTCAGATTAACATACGTCTTGTTCAAATAACAAGCAAACACTCCCTATATCTATAACATTCCAGTGAAAAAACAAGTCGCACGGAAAAAACAACTTAGCACTGTGCTCCAACACTTTAAGTAAAATAGCGCCAACCACAGACTGTAGAGCTCATGCTCTTTTGCATGTAGTTATTTGGCGCTATTTTACCTAAAATGTTCGAGCTCAGCGCTAAGTTGTTTTTCTGTGTGCCAAAGACGTACTTCAACAGAGAAAATAGGTATCTATCTACAGCACCAAATTCGGGCTATTCATTATTCAACCATAATGAAGAAGGAACACGTTTAGCAACACGAGGCACGATTTGCCTTCAATCACTGCGGATAGGCATAAACAGCCCCTAAGCGTTAAAATAGTTGTATCCAACGGATCATGAGCGGAAGCAGGAACTTTTTGTGGGGAGGATGAAACGGGGTTCCGTCTGAGGGGCACTACAAGACATCTCATCAGGGGGATCCAAGAGGGATCTGGAGCCCGCCTAGCTCCGAAGGGAGTTCGCGGGATTTTTGTAGTTCTAAAGAGGGCTCGAGGGTCTCCTTGGGAAAATGCTGAAAAATTGAGTCGTCTCGGAAAGAACTTTTAGCCGATCTCATCGAAAAATTATTATAATTACAATTTCAAAGATGAAAGATGATTGATCGGGTTCCTCCTGGGAAGAGACGAAGGGAACGCCCAGTGAGAGGGTGGCGACAGGGGGTTTCAAATGAGATGACGGAGTGTGAACTCCCTGATCGATTGTGGGAGGACCGAGTTTTGTGGCGATTAGGCGTCGCAAAGCGCCAGAGAGCACTATGAAAGCGACTCATGTATGTAAGATGAAAGATATGTCACACACATACATATACACATAAATGAACTACATTTTGCGATTATAGAAACTACAATTTCTGGCTCAGCTCAGGAGTAACGTATGTATAATTACTCCATGCACAAACATGTTTTCACGAGTGAACCAAAAATTGCAGTTCCTAATTGCGAAATGCAGTCCAATTGTTTTGCTTTTCTATGAGCAGCACGTATAAATGTAAAGCCGATGCCACACTGGAAAAAAAAACACATTGGATGTAGAGTCAAGACTCTCGAAAAAATTGACAAGAAAAAATACTCTTGATTCAATCAGATTTTTGCTTAGATCAAAAGGAAATCCGCTCAAATTAAGAGGTTTGGTTCTTGATTTAAGCAAAAATCCGATTGAATCAAGAGTATTTTTTCTTGTCGACGTTTTTAAGAGTCTGGACTCGAGATCCAATGTGTTTTTTTCCAGTGCAGCAACAATGATTCTAAGAGAGTATCACTTGCTTAGCACAATTTTTTACCACCATATAGCGGCACCGCATCCGAGCTGGGGTCGGTGGGTCGGTCCTCGGCCGGGCTCTGGAGGTGGTATTTGCAGTCATAGAAGGTGAACGCATTGATACATTGATAGCCGCGTCCCGCCGCGCGCCGCACCGGACCGGAGCGACCTTTTACATCCGGTTTTGTTTTTGAGTCCCCGGTCGCCATCCTTTTTGCACCTTGCGCTGCCGTGGCCGCGCCGCGCCGTAAGTCTCTCAGGCTCAGCAACGGTCGCCGATTGAGATTGCTTCTACCAACGACCGCCGGTTCTACACTGCCGTGCTAAGGAAGAACGTCGTATGAACAATGTAGAGTTGCCAAAATTTCTTCAGTAAAACGTTTATTTTTGAGGAAAGTTATGAATATTTTTCCTTGAAATTTTCAGGAACTTCCGTTGAAATTTCGAGCAAAATCATCCGAAAAATTAGACGAAAAATATTCATGAGTTTTGCAAAAAATTAGTGTTTTATGAAAGGAAATTTGGCAATGAAGGTTCATACGGCGTTCTTCCTTAGCACGGCAGTATACCACCTAAGCTCAATTCAGCTTTACCTTGTCAACGCAAAACCTTCTTTCCAAACAGCAGAGATTGCCAAAAATTGCAAAAGTATCGTCAAATGGAGAATTTGCATGCACATTTTTGTTGCTTCATCTGAAAGTGCTTTAAAAGCTGACTTCACAGTATTTTTTTATAATTTTTTCTGATATGGGAAATAGTATAAAAATAGATTTAAAAGTGAGAAAATGTACCACCTAGTCAGGCCCGCCACAAAGGGGGGGATACTGGGTCCCTGGTATCGGGGCCCGTGTTACCCGTGAAAAACCACTACGAATTCACATGCAACCCTTGTTTCGTAAGAAAAAGTGAAAAATTTACCCTAAAAATTTCGCAAAAGGTGAATAGACTTTCAGAAACACGCTGGGGCACTGTAGAATTCTTCTTAAATTTTCAAAGAAGTATACATCTTGGAAAATTTCTATCTATTTTCAAGATTTTCAGTACAGAGGGATATTTTTAGAAACTGCGTTTCATTTTCTTCCGTCGACGGATGCTAAGAGTCTCCAGTCTGGGCATCCTCGACTTCAATGGCTCATGGCTCAACTCCCTTGCCATAGACAAACGAAGGGGGAGTCCAGGGGGGGGCTGGCCCTCATAGAACTGAAAATAGTATCGTATGCCCCCCCCCCCAAAATAAAAATTTTCCAGATGTTTTGAATGCAACAATTCGCAAGTATTTTGTGCTGAAAGTATAAAAAAAACATAATTATTCCGCAGAAATTGATGGAAAATTCTCTATGGAAGCTTCAAAATGCGTCCGATTAGTCGTATAAATTCAAATATTTCTCGGGGGATGCCCCTCGGACCCCCCTCTCTCCGTGCTTGGGGCCCGGACCTTAAAACTGGTACCGGGACTCGAGATGGGATGTGGCGAGCCTGCATGAAGGCTATTTCCATTTAAATCTTCCGTCACATTCATACGGCGCAATGATACAACTATTTGAACTCTCCGGAATGCGTGAGGTAGCACGCCGCACTTGAAGGCGTTTTTAAATCAGCCAAGTTCCGATACCCGGATTAACGTTTTGCATAGTTCATATTCTTTTGTTATATTCCGTGCCACTCATTTATTTTTAATCCTCGTAGAAAAACCACCCATTTGCTAAATACAATTCTAGCTAAAGCGCACTTCAGCTATGCATTCACCACTGAAAAATTGCAGAAATTTATGAAAGATATTGAAAAATACCGGTTCCATTTCATGTTTCGCAAAATGTACAAATTGTGACTTCTATCTATTTTAGTGTGTTTGAGCACGAATTGCATACTGTAGCCCCTGAAAAAGATGAAATAATTCAGAGCCGCATGAAATTGTATGAAATGTTTCGCTGAAATTTCCAATGTTTCATTTCTTCCTTACGTTTCATGCCAGCCTGGTCCTACAGCGAATTTCGTACGGCATTTTTTTTTTTTTAACAAGGCAGCATAGGTTTTATCCTTCAATTACAAATCCTCGTTCATCTCGAAATAAGGATGATATTGCTACATACGGTGCAACGGTTGGAGCACCGCATAACTTCGCTACGAAATCGCTGCTAGTTCGCCTTCAAATTAGGCGACGCAACCCAACACTACACCGAAGTTAATTAAGTTGTATCCGACAAATGATTTCATTCTGAATGATTCTTTGTATTTTGAGGTCCTGCCTCTTACTTTTATTTGGAAAATTATCATTCACTTGATAGACAAGCACAGCCATGCTAAGGAAAAACATCGCATGACGCACGTACATGCGGATGTTACCAAATGTCTTTCGAAAAAGTACTATTTTAAAGGAAAGCTATGAATATTTTCCTTTGACCATTTCAAATAAAATTACGAACAAACTTCTTTGAAAATTTGGTAGCAAAATATTCAAAATGTGTCCCATCAAGGGAGGTTGTTTGGCCCAAAAGATTTGATGGTTCTAGCACAGTGGTCTTTTATTTTTGACCTTAGGACAATGAGAAACACCCATCACGGTTCGTTTCAGAGGGAGGTAAATAAAATAGTGTTGCCCACTCAAAATTCCTTCGGGATCTTGAAGTAGGATGCATACACAGTCATTTAAGCCTAAAATGAAAATATTCTGTCGAGCTCTTCGAAAATAAAATCGATTTTTGTGTTTTTGGCGCTAAAATGGCCTTCAAAAACGATCAATGATTCAATTCCGATGGGTTGTGCATATGCAAAATGATACATGTATGATGAAATCTACGTATTTTTGGACCAGGAATCAATTGAGCAGGGTACCGAATCGGTTCGAAGCTACATTGGCCGAAAAATGGGCCTTTTTTTGGGATTTTAGGGATGTTTTGGGCCCATTTTTTCCCAATTTTGTCGTGAGAAAATCTGTGCCGTCATGGGTATTGATTATTTGGTAATTTCGGGCGAGAAATCGAATGCGCTTGGTCCCGAGTCAATCCGGGGCTTCCTAATCCAAGAATACGCAGTAGGCCCAGGTGGAGCTCCGGAAGAGCTTTGAAAATATTTTTTGTCTTTTATGTTCAAACTGGATGCTGAAATTGGCCTTTCTTTGACTTTAAAATGAGACTCCTGAATAAGTAAGTTGTGGTTTGTGTATGAGGAATATTTCTTTTTCATGATACTTGGACAAATTTTCCAAATACATATTTCTCTGATCATGAGATCTAGTTCAATTTCTAGTGCTGCAACGTAACAAATCAATATCAATTACGAGATATCCAAAGGAATACATCCACCGGCGCTATCAGCGGTATTCCTATCAATAATTTTTATTTCGACCGAGAAAATATGCTGTACACATCAATTTCTCTTTTTCAAAGACCTTCTGACGAGAAATCGTATGCGCTTTATGAAGAGACGGTATAAATTTGGACTCGAAAAATGAACTCCTCTTGTGGATTTATAATATTTATAAATGCAGAATAACTATTTTCCCTCCTTTTTCGGTCAAACAAATAATCTTAACCCAACCAAGCCGAGAAAAATTTTTCGGCCTAAGAAGCCCCGAAGTGACTCGGGACCAAGCGCATTCGATTTCTCGCCCGAAATTACCTAATAATCAATACCCATGACGGCACAGATTTTCTCACGACAAAATTGGGAAAAAATGGGCCCAAAACATCCCTAAAATCCCAAAAAAGGCCCATTTTTCGGTCAATGAAGCTTCGAACCGATTCGGGACCCTGCTTAATCGATTCCTGGTCCAAAAATACGTAGATTTCATCATACATGTACCATTTTGCATATGCACAACCCATCGGAATTGAAACATTGATCGTTTTTGAAGGCCATTTTAGCGCCAAAAACACAAAAATCGATTTTATTTTCGAAGAGCTCGACAGAATATTTTCATTTTAGGCTTAAATGACTGTGTATGCATCCTACTTCAAGATCCCGAAGGAATTTTGAGTGGGCAACACTATTTTATTTACCTCCCTCTGAAACGAACCGTGCCATGTTGGCTAAATTAGTGACATATTTAAATAATAATAGGTGCTCAAAGTTCACTGATTAAAGAAATAACTTGGGTTGTAAAAAAGAAAAAATCCAAAACACTGCTGTTTACTGTAAAGTAGTAGTTGACACCTACGTAATTTTTAGCACCATTTAATGTTCATTTTAATGACCCTGTTTTTTTTTACAATCATCTCTCTGTAAAATCAGGGTGATTTTTTTTTTTAAAACAAAATTTAGTCTTGTAAGGAAAATTCAATTTTAATTCAATTTTCAGGGGTACAATGATCCATGATTTAAAAAAAAACCAAGGTCACTTTCAAGTTCAGTAGCTAAAGTTACGTAAGTTGGGAAGTTTTCAGGTCATAATTTTAGTACCTACTACCTCTTCTGAGCTCTTCTAGCGTTGGACTCGGTTAATTCACCCCTTTGAGTGAAAAAAAATAAATAAATAATAAATAAGGATGGAACTATTTATGATTTTCTTGCCACCCAGTGTTCAAAATTTTATTTACCATAAGAGGATTCACAGAAAATAAATTAGCTTTAAAAAGGATAAAAATTACTTTATTTTTTTTTGTATATGTGTACAAAACAATACATACAAAAATAATTCATGATTTTAAAATTAGTATAAAATAACTTGCTACAGTTAAATATGTGGGTGTTACGCTATGAAATTATCAAAGGTAAGCAGGTCTTGAACTGTGGAGCTTAACAGAAAGGCACCAATTTAGTAACCGATTGCACAATCTGAGAGTGATGAATTTTGTCTCCTGTCAGAGTTGAGCATTAAATCAGGAACAAAAAAAATATTATTACTTCATTCACAAATTAGACCAGGGATACATTGAATATGATTTCATGGATTAGATAAGAAACTGAAACATGAAGAAACATCTGAAATAGGTATTGTAATTTTTGAACAAAAATTACAATTGTTTGTACGTCAAGTTACAATTCTTAAGGCACTATTTGGCGGTAGTAAATACTGCTGATCAGAAATTAACTGCAGGATATATTTTAGGAGATAAAAAAAATCAACGGAAAAAGATACTTGAAAAAACAGCAACAATTTTTTTTTCATACCTAACATTTACAGGGAGATGAAGACTGTTACAGTCTGATGCTAGGCATACATTCTGAACAGGATTCAAATTGAAATAGGACCAGCCTTCATTGACAGAATTAACCTAAACCTACACTACGGAGGAATCATTCAAGAAATATTTGAACTGGTTTGGATTTCAACTGAACATAGACGTCGAAATCGATAAAATAATTAATTCGATTAGGAAAGCAGTATAGATGTAAATCCTTATAATTTCCATTGTTGACATCTGAAGAGCAAATATGTCATAGTTCAGAGTCAAACTGAAGTGACCAAATATTAATGACGTCTGAATCCATGAAGAACTCTTGTGATGGCTTCATGATTAAGATGGTGTCTAAGAGATAGTCAAAACAAGTTTTGGACTTCATATTCCAAAATGTAGACATAATAATGTTACCTAAAATTTGCTTCATGTTAGTTGGCAGTTTATTTTGGACTTCTGGTTCTACTAATCATACATTGGAAGTAGATAACAAAATTCATTGATAACTTCTAATAAATATTAAGGTTATTAGTTGTTGTGGAAGAAAAAAAGGGATTCATAGCGAATATTTTACTATAAAACTTAAGTGTTCTTGTCCCTATTATTTAAACTCATAAGAGCAATCCTCAGATAAAACCAATGATAAACAACATTATTTTACATAAAATATAAAATATTCAAAGCAAACATTTTGGAGAAAAGTATAACAAAAACGTAACAAATTAATAAATTATGAAATAAAATAATTTAAAATGTTAATGATAACTACTATTGAAAAAGATGAAATATTGAAGGTTTTTTTTTCTTCGTCAAGAGTTACACCAACATTCATTTTCTTAGAAATTACTAATTCATAGGTGTACACCAACTGAAAAATAACTCTATGTCATTTTTTACTCTACACAATAAGTAACAGAATAAGATTGAAAAGAACAGCTTCAATTTAGATACTAATTTGAAACATCACAATCCTTAAAAGATACAATTTAAAATGTACATCTTACAAAAATAAATCACACAACAGGGTAGTTAAGGATCAAAGATGTCATAAACAAACTCGGTATTTGTTCATGCTTTCATGTTCCGTCATAGAATTAGACATTAATAGTTTCAGAATATTTCTGGCAAATAAGGCACGTTGGGAGATTGCGATTGACAGATGGATTTTGATCTATTGCATTGGACAACATATAAAGGAAGTAATTTGTTACTTATGTACAACTCTATACAAAACTAATTTTTTGAAAGGAGGTATTTTTGATTCAGAGAACAAGAGTTTTGAAAGTTGAACTTCCATCAACCCAGCAGTGCCGATGCAGAAAATGACTGATGCTGCTTTTCAGCCCTCCTTAAGATTTTCCACGTTTAATTTTTTTGGGGAAAGAAATTGTGTATCTACTTTCTTTATCTTTCTTCAATTTTTGAAATTAAAGAAAATGAGGAAAATATTCTGCAAGTATTTCAAATATTATTATACGTTCACAATATTTTTCAGACAGTTCTTTATTGCTGTTTGAGGTCATAGTAAATTTGGAAAAATTGATCAAAGTCATTCAATTTTTATGGACCTATTTACTTATTATTTATTTATTTATTTATATGAGAAGAAAACCAATGTCCCACAGCAATTTAGGCATTGAAAATATGTAATCATTTTACTATTGTGCTGATGTCAAGGCAATGAAAATGAAAGATAATGCCAGATTTCGTTGATGAAAGTAGATGACTAGCACTTGAGGGCTGAAAGCAAGCCAATAAAATGCATTTATGGTACAATTAACATTATTTTGTCTTGAATTTTGTCAATTGCTAAAATCATGGTAGTAGACTAGAATTCGGAGTCCCATCCTGAAAGATCGTCTGGAGGTGGTCCATCCGGGTCAGGAGGGTAGTCATCGAAATTGCTTGTGTCTGTGACATGTCGCACCATTGGCGTGATTGGCGGTCTCAATGAACGGTTTCTCAAACCTTCCCAGTTGAATCCGTCGAACCACCTAAAATGATAAAGAGCATGAGAAAAATTAAACAGGAGAATCAAGATTTGAGGATTCTTTAAAAAACCTGAGATTCTGTAACATGAGCCATTGGCATTATTGAAATTTCAAATTTGCAACCAAGTATTCTCAAACTTAATATCCCCCCCCCCACCACCACCACCGCCACCAAAGACTCCATTCTCTAATTTGAGAGAATGCTTTAACCTATTAATTTTCTTGGTAAATTTTGTTGTATTTTTAATTTAAGTTGATCTAGGGGAAGAGCTGCAACTGGGAGTAGGTACCAGAAAAATTAAAATTAACAGGGAGAATTTTTCGCTCCCAAATATAGCAGGCAAACTTACTTGTGTTTCTGTATATCGCTAATACCATCTTTTTGATAGCCAAGTCTTTCAGCAGGATTGTCACTGAAAAAGAAAACAGGGTAAGATTTGAATAATATAAGTTTAAAATGATAAAAAAGAGGTCTTAGAGGATGGCATAGAGGCTCCAAACTAAAATTTGACCCTTTGAAAAGCACTGAAACTTTCTCATTTCTGGCAAAAGAATACCTATTCTATACCCTGATGACAATATTTTGCCAGTTCTTTTGGTCATTATTTTTTTCTCCTCTGTACCAAGAATGAAGAAAGATCAATTACAAAAAGTATGCAGATAAGCATTACAGTATTCCCTTTAGGCCATTTATGTATTTATTTCTTCAAGCATTTTTCATTTCATGATCTCATGTAAGGACAGTCGGTTACTTGGACCAACAAGGTTTCCAGTCATTAACAAGATTTTGGTCTGAAAATGAGAAACTGCAGGAGGAGAGCTTAACTGCTGCTATATAGGTCACACATCGTGTTCATTATTGTTTTCTTCTTTGTAAAATTTTCCCTTTAACTTGAGGCAAGCTTAATACTACCACAACTGGATCCTTTTGATTCAGAACCTTCAAGAATGATCCCACTTACACCCCTTTCTCTACCTCAAAACTCCCTTCTAATCATAAAATATGGTAGTAGAAAATGGTTTTTCAAGATAGAGCATCTCTAATAAGTTGCACAAAAGAGAGCAAAGAGAGAGGACGGGATGCCTTCCATCTTAGTCATGAGTCTTTGAAACCAGCAAAGAGTTTTCTGTCTCTCACTTTGGTGGATCTCTGCCTCAAAGCTTCAATTATCGCTTAATAGTCAAAATGAAGTTACGGGAGGAGTAAAACCTAAATTATGATAGTGAGCTCATAATGATAACAGATTGCCTTCCTCAGTAAGTACTTACCGACATAGTTTTTTAATAAGTGCTGTGGCATTACGAGTGATTGTTCTTGGGAATTCAATAGCATTGATACCCTTAAGGATAATGTTGTAAGTCTTCATCACATCAGCTCCTGTGAATGGTGGCGTGCCTGAAAAAAGAAAATTTCGCATTGTAAATCCATATACCAAGAGTGGGACATTCAAAAATATATTTTCCACAAAAGTTTCAGCCACACATTCTCAGCAGACAACTCTGCACGGAAAAAAATGGATTGCTGATTTAACAATACAATTGTTAGAAAAGTGACAGCAAAGTTTCAAATGTACATTTTACGATAGGGGAAAGCTAATTTAACCACAGGGGTACTTATCAGCAATTTAATTTTTTCTGTGCGTTTAAATTAATGGCAAAGAATGAGCAACTATTATTGTAAACTGTGTTTCTGTAAAAGAAAAGGGAGAAAAAAATCTGAAACTAATACTTAAAGGATGCTCTGCATTAAAACGACTTTCATTTCTAGAGAAGGAACCTACTTGTTACAAAAGCTTGGCAGTGAGCATTTCCAATTTTTTCCTAAATAGGGATTTTTTAATTTGAGGGAGCGATCCAATTTTGTAAGTTTATTTTATATCAAAAGTTCTATTCAACAGAAAACTAAAAATTGTCCCAGTATTTGATAAAAGATGATTCATTCCTACAGATAGGAGAAAAAGGTAGATTGAATCACAAAAAGGAAGAGAGTGAAAATTGGTTTCTCTATAGAGGTCCATATCTATAAAGTTCAAAATTCACTTAAAGGAACCACAGGTACATTAATTACCATCGACTTGTACAGAGACTGCTGCCATTGTGAAGCATAACTTAAAATCAAACCAAACTTACACACTTGAGAATGATACACAATCAAGACAAAAATCGATAGTTCTGTTTGTTCGTACTATTTCACTAGAAGTAAGAATCTTGAGGCAAAGATGAAGAAATTTAAAACACACAAGGCAAAATATGTCTTTCAGATAGATGAAAATTCTTTCAATTTTTAGGTATGCTCTTTTATAATGTTCAAAGTACAAATTGCTTGCTTTGCTACCAACTTGAATGGCTCAAGAGTCACACGAAAGTCTAAAATGAAACGAACAGCCAAATTCACAGTAAGGAGTTATTTTCTCAGATTTGTGACAACAAAATTGAGGAATAATTACCTGTTAAAAGCTCAAACATCAGAACACCAAGTGACCAATAATCAGCGCTTATGTCATGGCCCTTATTCAAAATGACTTCAGGTGCTACATACTCAGGGGTACCACAAAAAGTCCAAGTTTTCCTACCAGGCTGAATAAATAGGAAAAAAATTAATATTAGAATGTAGGTAGATACTATTTGAGTGACAATGTAATCCACGCAATCCTAAAAGCTACAAGTCTCAGCACATTTGTGTATCCCATTCACTTTGTCTAATTGGAGTAAATACAGAATTGCAGTCACCAAATTTTGAGGCTATTTTTCAATAGAACAAATAAAATAGAGGGAACCAAACTAAATGACCTCTACGGCATTCCCGGGGATAATAAGGCCGAAAAAGACTTAAAAAACTTTGGTTTTCTATCCCTTTTTCAGGGAAAAAATCTAAGGAGCATGTTTCATGTCTATTTTATGTGCAAGAAAAAAAAAGTGAAAATAAAGACAGAAAAATTCCATTCAAACCATTTTCTTAGATAGCATGCCATGCATGACCGATGCATGAAATGAATCTCTTTGAAGGTTTGAATCAATTGATTTACCTCAATTATTAAACTTAGTTACAATTATGGAGAAATGAAAAGATTTACACAGTCTATTTTGATGCTCTGGTGCAATTCCTTCCATCAGCATCATGGTTAATTTATAGGCAGACTTATTCAATGACAATTTGACTCTCCTATTATAGTATTTCCTTTTTTCTCTTTGAAAGGTACCCACCTGGTAAAGAAATAATGTGACAATATTGTCCTGACATTGTCACGATGACATCAATATCATGAGGAGATAGGAGACCGATATATTGCGACAGCAATGCATTATATTTTAGAAAAAATGCCTTTAAAAAAATAGTTCAATCCTTTTTTACACTCAGAGGCCGAATTTCAACAGCATATTGATGAATTTCCATTTGAAAATGTAACTAAAATCCAATGATAAAATCTTGCTAGTGTGTGATATTTAACCTAAATTAGAAACAGCAACAAGCATCCTCAAAATGGGATCAAATAAAGAGCCAAAAACCTACCTGCAATTTCTTGGCGAAACCAAAATCTACAAGCTTGACATATCCTACATTATTTAGAAGGAGATTTTCAGGTTTTAAATCTCTGTAAATAATGTTTCTAGAGTGAAGGTAATCAAAAGCTTCTACAACACAAGCTGTATAAAATCTAGTTGTTTCATCATCAAAATGACCTCTATCCCTGTAAAAATAAAGAAAGAATTAGAAATCAAAGCGAAAGTTTTAACAAATATATGTAAAAATTACCGCCCTACAGTTTTGTAAAAATTGCATTATTTGGACCAGAAGATCATCTGGCTTCCAATTAAATACATTTTATTTAATATGAGTTAGTTTTAATGGTCTGAAATGGCAAGGAGGTACATTCCTGCAAAATCAATTTGAAGGGCTTGCATAACTGCATACCATCAGCCACCAGTATCTTTTGTACCTCCGAGTCAAACTTAAGTACATTAATAAAGCATCAATATTTTTTTAAAAGTCTCCCTTGCACAGTTAATTTCATATGGAACGCATTTCAAGGATGCAACCCTCATTTTAAGTAACTACACTGCAACTCTCTGAGTCTCTCGGGTCACAGATAATCGTCAGAGATGAGGGTACAGCCCTCAAAATGCAGCCAACCTGAAAATAATTGTGCAAATGAGACTTCTTTAAAAATACCAATCGTCAATACATTATTCTTGAGCAATTCTTTTTGAAAAAGTATTCCTGCTCATTTTCTGGAGTAAGAAATCACATAAATGTAGGCACTAGAACAGGGTAATATGATTTTGAGAGATTCTATGATTTAAAAGACCATAACTTGAAACATTTTTTTTAGTAAATTTTTGTTCCTTTTCCTGACAACCATAAAGGGTTCGACGGTGTAAGTTGGCAATCACATAACCTGGTTTGCAGTGTTGCAGACTTCCTGTCATACTTTATTTTTGAAATGGAAAACCACTCAACGGCAGTTCTTTAAAACTGCCGTGATTTTTCTTCTCCATGCGAAGAACATTCTGCAAAAACTTCAAGGAATGATGTAAATGTGTTCTCCTTTAAAGAAATAACACAGAGGCGGAGATTTCCAGACACCGCAAACGAGATATGTGATTGCCGACTTACACCATCGATATACAGTGATTAATTAACCTAGGTAACTCTGTTAAAATTTTCATTAAATCCATTAAAAGTCATTAGAGGGTCCCTTCATTTAATGACAGGTTATTTCCATTTAAAAGAAATGGAATAATGACTTTATGAATTCAATGATCTACATCAGGTCATTGCATCCAGCCTCTATTATAAAATTTTCATCATGCTGGTATTGGCTTGTGGTAAGTACCTCCATTTCTTCCTTGCAGATTTTCTAAAATTCGTACTCAATACCTACTTCAAAATTCATGTTATGATTCCTAAAAAGATTGTCATTTTAGTACTGGTTGTCAGCTCCTTTTTTTTCTAAAGATCATTCAAAATCTTACAGGCATCATGACATGAAGCTAACTTTAAAAATACAATGAATACAATAAATTACCTGAGAATACTCCACAACTCGCCACCTAAACAGGACTCCATAAGCATGTAAAGATACTTCGCATCTTTGAATGTTTTGTACAACTTAACGATAAATTCACAATCTGCTTCACCCATAATTTCTTTTTCGGACATGATATGAGTCTGTTGTTTTGTTTCCACGATCTGAAAAAAATATTAAGTGAATAGATCAAGAAATGAAGCCGGAAAATGTTAACAACTATTGAGTGACTAGTGCATGTATTCAAAGGTGGGTGTATTTAAACTCAAGGTATATTCAATTTTCCGTACAACTTGTATCCATTTTTTGTTAGAGGCTTGATATTATTTTGCATTATATTTGTGCTATTTTTTTGTTTTTGAAAACACCATGGAAAAAAGGTAAGTAAAATTGATGCTTTGTTTTCCTTCATACACAGACTAGATTCTTGACGAAATTTATATCATGCCAGAACACGGAATCTTCACATCATTAAAATTTTTATATCTTGGTCTTAAAGAATATCCACACTCTTTCTTTTGGTTTTGTCCTTTATATAGTGACTCTCCGTACTACTTCTTTGCCACTAGAAAGTTCTTCATTGAATCGCTTTTAAACCCATGGTGAATTTTTTATTCATTTCCTGAACATTGTTTGTTTTCAGACTGGGCAAGTATTTTTACTACAAAGTCAATTTAAAGAATCATAAATCTAAGCATTTTTGGTCTTGATTTTTTTAATTTTTTACTTGACTGCAAATATCGTCGCTCCTCCGATGTATGGGCATATCTTGATTTACACATGAGCCCCGGAAAGCACAGAGTTATGCAAAGAACAGGGTTCATGTCGAAATCGAGATATGCCCTTACGTTAGAGGAGCGACAATATCTACATATATAGTACCGGCATATGGTAATGGATAAACAGTTTTTTTGAAACGAGACTATGACTCATCCCTCTCTAAGAAGAGTTACTCACCTGTGATTTCTTCATCTGTTTCAAAGCGTATGCTCTACTAGGATCTCCAGCAATTTGAACTAATTCTACGCGTCCAAATCCACCAACACCCAGCGTTGCTAAAACACGAAGATCCTCAAGACCAATGTTCCGGAATTCTTCATTGCTCCTGAGAAAAGAAAAAATAACCATCGATATTTACTGAGGTGCTGGTAAAGTGGACTGAACAGTTTGAAGGACTGTCACTTTGCAAAGTACATGGGGAAGAAAAAGAGGTTGATATTAAACTATATACATTTCAGCCATTCAATTAAAATCAATGGAAAGAGCCAACCCATAATAAATCTTCAGTTCAAAAAATAAATGAATAAATGGGATTGAAATTCTTTGCAGGCAATAATGTGCACTCTGCTTAAAGAACTATAAGTATAATTTTTGATTTTTGGGGGAAAGAACTGTTAAATTTCAGAACCCACAAAAATTTGAACAAGCAATGTTTAGTACTTAAAAACCTTTTAGAAAAAAAGGTCTGATTGAATGCTTGTTTAACCATATGAAGCTCCATTCTATTATTGAAACAAATAATAAAGAGTCCCACTGGCGAATCCAGTAAATTGGCAACAATGCCTTTTCTCCATTTAAACCTATGGAAATGTATCGATTCTTGGAGGGGCCAAGTGCTCTGACAAGAATCGATTACTTAGCATAGGTTTAAATGGAGGAAATCCGGTGTTGCCAAATTGCTGGATCCGCCTCTGAAGAGTCCAAAGATAAAATACATGCAATTCAATGAGTCGAATCAAAAACAGAGAAATAACTGGTTGGTAAACACTTCCTACATAAGTTCTGGCTCAGGTATTCACCAACAGAGTGTCAAATCATTTCTCTTTCATGAAACAGTTGTCTAATAAATTGAATCACCGTTTCTATCTCAAAGTTCTGCAAATTAAATTTGAATTTTTACTGTATAATCAGTTCATGAAGAGCACGAAGAAAGATAACAATGTGAAGTAAATTTAAAATACATTTATAAATCAAAATATGAAATACCAAAGAACAAAAGTCTACGCATGCTTCTTAGGTCTAGTGTTTTTTTGTTGTTAATACTCACCGACAGGAAGTAAAATACATTTTGTAAACTCCTGAGAGGCCGTAGTCAAAAAGAAAAATCAACGACCAGAGTAAATAAAGGAAGCAAATTTCAAGAATCTTTCAATAATATTTGGCCCATTGAAAGAGAATTCTAGCAATAGTAGTAAAAATAGTAGCAATGTATGCTTGTGAGAATCTTTCCATTATCAAAAAAAACTGATTTAAAAATAGATTAATCGTCGCTTGATCAAGATGCAAATTATGTTCCAAATTTGATTCTTGCTTCTTAGCGTGAAGGAAAAGTCCTATTGTTTCTATCTAAAAATTAGATGAAAAGGATGATGGACAAGACGTACTTGCTGACTCATTGCCCATCTTTCTCTTTTAACTTTAAAAATGTAGCTTACATAGTTTATACTCCTATAAAACAGTAATTTATAGTCTTTGATAGCAAATAATGTTCGGTTTTATTAACCAAGGTGCATTCTGAGAAAAATAAGAACAATTTTCATTTTGTTTCAGTTCATCTAATAATAATTTAGCTGATAGTTTCGTTTGATTACTTTTTGAATTTTCTAAATTTGTTTTCTATCACTAACTCTTAGAGGCATGATGGCTACAGGCCAACGAGTTGAAACTAATTGTAATGGTTACTTGCCATTCGTTTCTCCTCTTTTTGCTTTGCACCGGGTAAGAAAACTCTGTAAGCTCAGAGATACCAGAAAACTATTCACCCTTGAGTAAATGTACCTGCAGGTTTGAAATGACAGTAGTTAAAAAATCTCACCTTTTTCTTGGAAGTTCTTCATCTCTATATCTTGAGCGATCTTTAACCAGATTAGAAATGAGTTGGTTGAACGTTTCCCTGTCAATGACCAAACAAGTAACACCCTCTGATCCTTCGGCAACGATGTTGGCAGTTCGCAGGTCATAACTGAAAATTGAGCAAAACAAATTAGAGCCTGAGTTAAGACATTCAAAGTAGGGAGCATGATTAGGCGACTTAAAATACCCTCCTAACCAATGATCAGAGTAAATCTCATGACTACAAGTGTGTTATTTTTCCGGCCTTTTCGAGTCTTTTATCTTTTTTCTTTTTGAGAACTGTATTTTAATGCTTCCACATAAATTTGCAAATTTTGATCGAGTTACAAACTTTTACCTCTCTTGAAAGCAACATATGCATGACATATCACTGGATCAAATTAAGTTGATAAAGCCATTTGATTAAATTTGAAAAAAATTTGGCTATTGGTTATTAGTGATTAAAGCCTGATCATAAGGTGGGATTATGCAGACACTTCGGAATAAAAAATCAATGTACATACGAAAAAGGAAGAAAAAACAATTCAGAGAGAGAGGAGGGGGGATATGTCACGGAAAAACCAAAGGAAAAAAATTACCCTTGTAGCGCTTTTTCTCCAAAGTAGTCTCCTTTTCTTAGGGTCCGTATGTACTTTTCTTCTGCACTATTTTCTTGTTTCATGGTGACTTTTACCTGTGAAAATAAAAAGGAAAATTAATTTTAGTTCCAAACACTCCTGCTCTACTAGCTACTTGGCTCTAAAATCTTGGCACTTAGAGCAGCTGACCCTTTTTAACGTTTCTCCAGCTCGTGCTGCATTGGGACGTTTTGATTTTATTAATTTTTACAATTTTTGCCTCGTGCCATTTTAACTACGAAAACTAGCTCAAACCAGGCCTTCGTACTTGAATTAGTTGTGCAATCAGTTTGAAAATTTAATAAATATCACCGTTGAAAAGGTTAAAGCAACTATGCCATGGAATTGAAGAACAAAAATGGTAACAATGGTAAAAAAAAAAAAAAACAAGGACTCCCTCAAGAACCAATCTCATTTTCAAAAAGAAACTCTATTATAAAATTAATTATGGTGCGCAGACTTAAAACTTTTAAGTATCTTGATAACCTTCTAATTATGAACAAATACAAATCACCAAATGTGATTATACTAGAGTTAAGGGACTATGCACACAATATGTACCATGAAATTCGGCGGTGGCTAATTTTTCAACACTATTAAATATCATGTTTCTTGCATACTCCTGAGTAGGATGAGCTATGTTTGGTTGATCTCTCAATGGAGGACATTTCAAAACTATGAGTTGGTTTTACAATAACAAAAATACTCACTTTTCCTTTGCTGATGATGAAAAAGGTATCTCCTCTAGCTCCTTGTCGGATAATGTAATCACCATCATTATAGAAGGTCTGAAAAATGATATTAAATTCAAAATTAGCAATAAAATTAATTTCAAGAAAAAGGTCATGAGCATCGACTCGGTAATATAAATTAGGCTACAGTCTTAAAACCTAATAAAGCTGTTCTAAAAGATCCTGAGAGAATATGTTTCATAAATCCAAGATAGATTTTCGGGTGGCTAAATGAGATTCATAGCTTATTCTAGCAATCAACTTTAAAAGACTCCCCGTAGAGAGTTTCGACTTCAGATGAAACTTAGGTACTGAAGATTCGTGAGGGTTGCTAAATTTTAACGTGAATTTATAGTGATCAACACTTAGAGAAGAATTCCAGTACCCCTCCCTCACCAGTGAGTATCCTTGGATTTGGAGGCTCTTTTGAGAAAAATTAGTTTACATAGAGAGATGACTCAGCTAGCAACCTATATGTCAGATCACCACTGTTCATAATTACGTTTAAAAAAATATCTCGAAGTCAGTTTTCCTATTTCATGTTCATAAAAAATTCAGTTACCTGCAAAAAACTATAAGATCGTGAAGGGATGATATGGAAGAAAAAATTCCTGACACACAGAGACTGTCAGATTCTACCCAGGTACAATAAAAGAATCGGTATGGTGATTGATTAGACTTTTGATTTCTCTAAATTAAAAGTTTTTAATAAACAAGTAGAGGATATTACATACCTCCTCAAGTACATCAGAAATTTTGATCAGCGTTTCTTCAGGGAGGTCTTTGAAAAGCGGGACACTGAAAAAGAAAAAAAATCAACGTTATTCGATGAGAAAAATGAAAAATAATAGATAGCAATACCAGAGAGTAACATTTCTGTCATTCCTAGAAATCAACATGGACAAGTCAAACTCTCTTCTCCCAAGACCCACAAAAGATTAAAGTTTGAAAACAAAAATCTTTTTTCCATTTTTAAAATTATTCTGTCTATTTGTAGCAAATCTTCCAAGTTAATTTGGTACATGAAATGCCATAAATTAGGAAAATTTTAAAGTCACCACATTTATGACAATAGTAAAAAAATATGCGTATTACTACAGAGTAAATTTTGCCTCTCCTGTTTTTGTTTTTGAGTGCAATCAGCTAATTTTTGTAATTATTTATGAAAGAGTTGAATAATAAAAGGCGGAGAGAGCGAGGAGGGGAGAGTGAGAGAGAAAGATAGATTTATATTTGGAGGACAAAATCTCGACATTTGTCTCACAAATGACTAAACAGTAAACATCCTAATGTTGCAATCATATTTTCACTGCTTCGCTTGTTTTACTAGTATAAGGCAAATCCTAGACCACTGAAAAAACTACCAGTGCCCCAGCTGCTTGGATGTATGATACACTCACCTCTTTAAGAAATCGGTGTACTCGGCTTGTCTGATGAGCCCAGTTCGCATCATAATAGTTTGGAAACATTGTCGTTCTATAGCCCATAATTTACAATCGGTAGCAGCTGAAACGAAAATTTAAACACGACGTTAGTGAGTACGATTAATAGAACTAGAAAAAACTACAACCAACTGGGTTTTAAAAGGAGCATGATATGGCTGAATGAAGTGAAAGCGAACTCCAAAGGTTTATTTTAAGACAATAAACATTTGAAATTAAATTATCATGGACTTGTACTAATGTTTTTGAATGCATCTAATTAACTTTGGACCGAATAATAATAAAAAAAGAAAACAAATGACCCTGGTCAAAATCAAGTAACATCGTTTTTGACTTCGTAAAATTCTATGCTTGATTCTCATAACGACTAATCCCATCAACCTCGCACGAGAAATTGAAAGTAGTTGCGAGAAACCATGTTGAAACATCAAAAAGTAGTAGGGAGAGGAAAAGAACGATGGCTTGATGCTGTTTTCGGACTAAAGTAATCGATAATTCAGATTTCATTTTTTCATGTAGTTTTTATTAGGTACTATTTATTTTATAAGTTTTTTTCAATGAATTCAATCAGATTGAAACCAATCGAATAGGGGGATTTGGAATTCGGAAACTGTCGGATTAGTGGTGGCCGATGAGATCCAAGCTAAACGTCAGCAATATGTTGCCGGTTGTTTCTTGCAACAGTTAAAAGTTCCCATGCGGGGATAAGAGACAACTACAAAAAAGGCATCGAGGGAGCAGGCGGGGGGCAGGAAAATATGAATAACGAAAACGATGCAATGCGCTGACAAAATCAAGCGACTGGCGCTGAGCAAGTACAAGGTCAACTTGGTTGAAGATGCGGTTTTCAGCGGCGAGGAGTGATAATCGACTATCGATATTATCTCATTTGAAGCTATTGTAAAGAATCGATTATTATGATGTTCGTTGCCAATGCCCTGATAATCGATCTTTTTTCGTAGGTTTGAATGGTATATCGATCGATATATCGCAAAGCACGCCACGCCACTGGCGGATTTCTCACCGCACTTCTGACACCGGCACGGTTTTTGAGGTTCGGCCGCGCTTACGGAAGGAGAGTGAACAGAATCAGTGATGAGTTTTGAAAACACGGAAAGATTGATGATCGAAAAATCAGTCGGAAAGGAAAGATCGAAACTTTTCAAATAAACCTGAGCTTAAAACAAGCTTGCTTGTGATCCTTCCTGACCTACCTATTTAACTTGCAGTGGTTTCTCTCTGTAAGCGACTTGGGCGCGTGTTTGTGCGAACGAAGTCCATCTACATCGGGAGATTGTGTACTTAAGAGAACTTTCAACGAGATTGATAGAAACTCAATGAGAAAATACTAACCTTTGATCGTTGCAGTTCTTTTACAGTTGTACAAAATAGCAAGCTCTCCAAAGACTTTTCCAGGCGCTATCGTGCTCAGGTATTTATCCTCTCTGGAGACTTCAACGCTGCCCTCTGCAACAAGAAAAACAACCAAATATTAGACATTTCCTTTTTCTAAATATGCTACGTTCACATACACAATTATAGTTTGACAAAAAAAGTTAGGTTTAGACAAAAGTTATGTCACCGAGCGAGGAAGCTCTTCTTCAGGACCACTAGTTGCCAGATACACGGATGATTCTTCGCAGCCCTAGAGTCGTTCATCATGTTGGAAACTTTCCTGATCAACTTTGACAAATAGAGTTGAAGAAGAGAAGGCAGACGGAAACCATCCAACACCGCGGGCAATCTTTGCTCATCGCACCGCGGCACTGCAATGCTGTCGTGCTAAGGAAAAACGCAGTATGAACCTTCAGGCGTTGCCACATTTCTTTTGATAAAATACGAATTTCCTGGTAAACTTAGAAATATTTTTCCTCAAAATTTTCAGATACTTTCGCTTGCAATTCCACCGAAAAGTCCTGAAAATTTCAAGGGAAAATATCTACAGCTTTCCTCAAAACTTAACATTTGATCAAAGGAAATGTGGCAACTTTCGATGTTCATACGGCGTTCTTCCTTAGCACGGCAGAATGGGAGACTATGGGACTGCCTCGCCTCGCGCTCGACGTTCGAACCAGCGAGACCCCGTGAAGAGGGGGGTCGGATTGGGATTAACAAATCTGGATTACAACATGGAAAACGAACTTAATGGCCTCAGCGGTCACTGTTACTTTCACTCGAAATTAGATCCACACGAGTGATCGCTCATTCCACGCGTCCGCCGCTAGCGAATTTATCATCACTTGACGCCCCGAACTGCGAACTGTTCTGCGAGTTCCGAAAAAGGTCACTACCCACACTTCAGCACGTTACGCTGCGCTGAGTGTTACAGGTCTTGTAAAACAAGGAAGTCTCCTTTGAGAGAGGAGAAGGGAAGGGAGGGAGGAGGCGGAAAAAGGAAAGGTGCGAAGTGATATTACACATTGGTTGGTTAAGAATAAACTGCGTCAGATATAGCTGAACGGTACTTTCAAGAAACAACTCGAATTTTTTGTCTTTTGAAATTTTATAGTTTTTTGAAGTCACTGAAACCTCTTGAGAGTAGAGAAAAGAACATAAATTAGGTGAAGCTTCAGGTCGTGCTAGATTCTGCTGTACATTATCCGGCACACTCAGATGTTGCGGGGACAAATGGCATGAGATTCCGTGAAAATTGGTGATCAGAAAGCATGCCTTGTGAGGGACGCTAAAATGTTAAGGGTTAAAAGAAGGTTGCTTTGGGTGTGTTTGTAAGGGTTGGTTAGAATGTTTCAGATTTCATTAGCTCAGTCAACATACACTTTCTCATGTGTTTACACTGTCAGGGCAACCTTCTAAAATCAGGGCTTGGAGTAAGAAATCGAAACACCGTTTTATAAACTTTTAAGAAACGTTGACGGAAAGGAATACAGAATATAGATGAAATGTCATCAACCGCAGAAGCGCATGCCGTAGTTTCTGCCAAATTGATTTTATCAGTCAGTGATACACACATTTGCACTTTCTGCTCACCGTGAAGCACGGCTGAAACCAGGGTGCAAGAAGCCACGATATGAACTACAGCTGTGGATGATGTCACACGCCTTGTTTTTCGAAGTGCGATACCTTTCCTTCGCCAATATTCAGCACAAACATTTGACATTTGGATGGATTCCATACAGTTTTGCTAACTCATGAGCTGAATCCATCAAAATACGATTTTGTGACAAGTGCAACTGACCCATTGATTTGAGGGAGCCAAGAGGTCTGATAAAAGAACCTCGGGTCCTTAGCAGGGTGGCAAAATTTCATGAAAAATAAAATCTTGAAATCTCACGAAAATAATCAGAAATTTATGAAAGATATGGAAAGATACCGGTTCCTTTCCATGTTCCGCAAAATGTAAAATTTGTGACTTTCTTCTATTTTTGTGTGTTTGAGTACTCTAGCCCCTGAAAAACATGAAATGTTTCACAGCTCTATGAAATTTCGTGAAATATTTCACTGAAATTTCCAGACAAGTTTCATGCCACCCTGTGACTTAGGGTACACGATCATTCATTTGAAACGATGCCTGAAATGTTTCACAGCTCTATGAAATTTCATGAAATATTTCACTGAAATTTCCAGACACGTTTCATGCCACCCTGTGACTTAGGGTACAAGATCATTCATTTGAAACGATGCCTGAGGGCACGGCCAAGGAGCGAGTGACAGTTGTACGATACAATCCTGGTCTCCAGGTTGGACGAACAGCGATTCCTGACTGGCGACCCCCGTGACCCCGCAAGCTCCTCGCTACTTCCAGCTGAGGTCACTGGAGCAGAAGATTGCCATCTCCGACTCGGCTCTTCTCTATAAGTGAGTATTCATTATTCAGGCATTCCATGTCGTCTCCGTGTTGCCGCACTCTCGTCATCTCGATGCTCGGAATTAGAAACATCCTAAGGCCTTGTCTCCACGAGCCGTTTCACGAGATTTGTCCCAGGGAAAAATCCCACTTACGAAGTTGGGAAAAATATTGAGTTAATCAATATTTTTCCCAGTGCCAAGTATGGTACTTGTACCCCTAGGACCCACTGAGAGAAGAAGAAGAAGTGAAAACGAATTGTGCGAATTGTTAATGTTTGTTTAGTTAAAATAATGTGTCTAATTGTCAATTGAGTGCAATTATTATTTTAATACCGGTTAAACACTCGATTTTAACCAATTTATCTTCCCGCGAAAACTAATCGCAGGACTGTATGAGCCCTGTCCCGTGGAGACGGTAACTGGGAAAAATCCCAGAAGTTTCATTCCTGCGATTCGAACTTGGGACAAATCCCATGAAAACGTCCCGTGGAGACAAGGCCTTAAGAGTTATCAGGTGTGAAGTGTCTTTCCGAAAAAAATCCACGACCATTTCAAGACGAAAACATAAACCGACGATGACGGGTTCCGTGACATCACGAGAAGAATTTATCGTGTACTCTTCACCTCGTGGCGTGGCGTGCTTTGCGATAAATCGATTGATCTGCCATATAAACCTATAGAAAAGGATCGATAGACGGGGTGTTCGCAACGAACGCCTTAATGATCGATTCTGTACCATGGCATGGCTCGAATAGGGAATTATCGATAAGCGATCATTCACGCCTCGTCACTGCGTTAATCTCGCGAGTTTCATTTTCACTTTCCAGTTTTCGGTCATAATGGACCACTAGACAAGGTACGCATTTCAGCATTCTGAAACATGTTTCTTGACTAAAATTTCACGTAAAACACGATACGCACAACGAAAATTACCGAAATAAACTCCTTACGAAGATATTTAACGATTCCTGATGCGTGAATTCAAACCACCCGCTCATGAAAACTCAATGCTCTGCGTGATTCACATCGCGCGCTAAACGTTATCATGACAGTCTCTGCGATATAAAAATCTGAAAACCTCAATCTTGACGCTTTGGTTCAGCTGTAGCAAATTACCAATAGTTTGAACAACACATGGTGGAAAATGAACATTGCTCGATTGAGAAGCTTGCTGAAACCGTTGTAGTGCGCGATTTGACTCACGTAGAGCTTTGAGTTTCTTGTGAGCGGGCAGTTCAAATTCCTCGTAATCAGTGCGAAATAAAAACGTTAAT
Source organism: Bemisia tabaci (assembly GCF_001854935.1). NCBI lineage: Eukaryota > Metazoa > Arthropoda > Insecta > Hemiptera > Aleyrodidae > Bemisia > Bemisia tabaci. Next base: position 4,671,390 of record NW_017566728.1, read on the forward strand.
ATCTTCGTTAGAAGTTGATTTTGGTAATTTTCGTAGTGTGAATCGTGTTCTACGTGAAATTCTGGTTAAGAAACATGTATCAGATTGCTTAAATTCGTACCTTGTCTAGTCCATTGTGACTTATCGTTACCGTTTGAAATGTCATACGTTTCAAGCAGGCCATCGAGAAGCGGTTTCCCGATTACTCCAACTTTGCGCTTCTTTTTTCAGTCAAAAAAGCTATTTCCAGTTTCCATTAGCTCGGAAACTCGTTTTCCCATAAAATTCACTGCATAATTACTTAGTTTTGAGGCGGTTCCTGAAGTACCATGGCTTAAGGCGCACTTAAGGCACGCAAGTAGTGTAATAGACTAACTAACGGCAAACCACGAGAGAATGTCTTCATTGTCTATAGCTTTGTCCATCAATGTCAATAATCAGTCCCCTGGTTAAACACGATTTTGGCAATATTGAGCTTAAAGCTGCTTTAAGAGGCTTAACCAATGGGAAGCCCGAGTTTTCCGAGGTTTCCAGCGCTTACGTGGCACCAACGAAACGTTGCGGTCGCCGTCACGTCTCTACGGCACCGACAGCGTCGACTGTCGCGGACATTGCATGGCTAGCATACATTTCTCCTCGTGAAATGCGGCTCAGCGCTTGAACAGACGTGACGCTTTGATCGTCAGCACCGTAAGCACAATTACAGGACCGGGTACGTAAGGTAATAACTGTCCACTCACGGGCTTACGGTGGTTTTGGAATTCGAACGCCCACAGCGTAAAGACTTTCAAGAAAAGCTGCGCAACTTCTGAGTCGACCAAATCCTCAACGTTGCATTATAAAAAACCATGGTGAACTCAGCTTTTTCTCCAAACTTTACCCGCGTACTATGAAGGAGTTTATTGAAAGGGAGAAAAAAATCATTTACAGGTTAGAGTATAAATGAATATTTTCTGCAGGAATTTTTTAAGAGGGAATGTGCGATGTTGTCTTGCTAGGCTGTCGCACAGTGGATTAAGTGAATAAAAGACGTCGGACATTAATTATTTTACTGAAACTGCAAATTTTCTTCGTTAATTCAATTGAATTCTCAATTTTAAGGAGTGCTCCGGGAAGAAAATTCTAAGAGAAAACCAACGGAACCATTTTCAAACCTTCGACGTTTTGTATAAACGGTGTTATGAACTTTTAGAGCTTCCACGTTTTGTCCGACTTCTCCCGCTGACTCTCTCCATTGTAAGTCGTAGCTTTACTGAGAAAGCCCTAAGTTTTGTCGATAAACTCAAAGCAAGAATTGCAGGAACAGCGGCGAGGCAGGCATGCGTTCACTCTGATATGATTTGCACTAATCGATTTCGTCTTCGTTTCGTTCTTCTTTATGCTCGGGCGGAATTACTTTCTAAGAGAATTCGCACGACTGATTGAGCTACTCTCTGCTTATGACTGACGCGAAATTGAATTCGTGAAAGCTCTCAGCTTTCTCGCGTTACCTCGAATCTACGTCTATTGTGATACCTTCAGCCATGCGAATCCTGTTTTCTTTTGCTTATCATGTAAATGTTGTGATTTTTTTCAAAGAGTTTGACGAGGCTTAAGGCAGTACGCATCATCTGCTTTCAGTTGAATGTTTCGTTTCCACTGTTAAATGAAACCCAAATCAACTCTTTCTTCTTGCGTTTTGAACAAGCTTTGAGAAATATAGCCAACTGAGTGTATTTTTCATGAGTAAAATTGCACGAAAGACACGTTGAACATACCAAAGATGCCTAAAAACCACTCTTTAACGCGGGAGAGCGACAGTGGTTGAACTGACACACTGGGTAAATTATGCGACATATTTAAAAAATGCAATACTTTTAATTTGAATCAGTTCAAGTGCACATACATTATTCTGACGCTAAAATTTAAAAAAAAAAAAAAAAAAAAAAAAAAAAAAAAAAAAAAAACGCTGATAACAACGTGAAAAAAGTATGACATGCATATGCATTTCCTAGATTTCTCTTGCGAACACCGCCAAGCTCGGAAAAAATGTAAATTCAGTTTAATGTGGAAATTTCAGGAGATGAATGGGGACCAGGACCCCTTTTTTTCTGCCCTGTCTTAGAGGAGACTCTAAGACAGGGCAGAAAGTTGGATAAGGCGAAACACACGATACAACTATTTAAACTTCAAAATGGGTAGAATTGCATAACTACGAAAGTGAAGGAGAATTTTTCCTCCTCTTCGCTGGCTTGATGACTTGATGGTATGATGGTATACAGAGTAGAAAAGCTAGATAGGACGATGTACGTGATACAACTATATCAACTTCAAAGTAGGTGTAATTGCATAGCCACAAGAAGGAAGGAGAATTGTGTCTATTTTCCGCTGACTTGGAGACTTTAAGGTAGAGTAGAAAAGTTAGAGAGGACGATATCGAATACTTGATACAACTATATCAACTTCAAAGTAGGTAAAATTGCATAACCACAAGAAGGAAGGAGAATTGTGTCTCTTTTCCGCAGACTCGGAGACTTTAAGGTAGAGTAGAAAAGTTAGATAGGACATATACGAGTACGTGATACAACTATATCAACTTCTAAGTGGGGAAAATTGCATAACCACAAAATTGAAGGAGAATTTTGTCTCTTATCCGTTGACTCGGAGACTTTAAGGCAGAGGAAAGTTAGAGGGGGCGCGATAGGTGATACGACTATTCCGACTTCTAAATAGTAGAATTGCATATTCACTTATAAAAATTGTACTACTGAACGTTGTACTTTTGCCTACGCAAAGTAAGATCTCTTTTTCTGTGAACTGTGAATGGCCGCAATTCCGATTTATACAAATATTGTTTACAAACACGAGCAGTGGCGTTTCTTTGAAGTTGGCAATATTGGGTTTCGTCTCCATTTAAACTCAAGTTAAACTATCAATCTTTATCGAGGCAGATCAACTCATGTAGAATCCATTATTTCTTAGGGCTTTAACTGAAGGTAAGATACGGCTAGCGTAATAACTGACCCAATACAACAGGTAAGACCGTGGTGAGAAGTTCTATCCTGGTTTGCTTTCATGAGTATCATTGTTTGTTTTTGTCGGGAGGCCCCGCCGGAGGACGAAACATGCTCCCGGTTGCTGGCACTTGCTGGGTGGAGAGGAAATCCGTTTTTTTTCAACGGCGCACAGAGGATCGAGTAAATTAGAGAGGTCGGACTTGCAATTTTTGACTAAAACTGCAAATTCTAATGTTTATTTCGTCAAATTTTAAACTATAAGTAGTACTTCTAGAGGAGAATTTTACGAGGAAACCAATGAAACCACTTTGAAAACCTCAAGTTTTGTATAAACGAAGTTATAAGCATTTGAAGTTTCCAAATTTCATCCGACTTCTACGAACTCGATCCACTGTGAGGCGCGGCGACCCACTGCGCAGGAAGTGCGCACGGCGAGACGTTCAATTCAGGTTTATCGAGCACTACTTGAGCGTGTTCTTCAATCTATTCCTTGTTCACAAGTCGGTGGCTTTTAAGGAGGATTCTCAGCTTGCAATGCATTATGGGTGCGATTCATGTATTTCGAATTGAAAGCATTACGAAGGAGTCTACACTGGAAAAAAAAACACATTGGATCTAGAGTCCAGACTCTTAAAAATATCAACAAGAAAAAAAAATCTTGATTTAATCGGATATTTGCTTATAATAAGAACCAAGCCTCTTAATTTGAGCGGATTTCCTTTTGATTTAAGCTTAAATCTGATTGAATCAAGAGTCCTTTTTCTTGTTTTCAAGAGTCTGGACTCTAGATCCAATGTGTTTTTTTTCCCAGTGTACTGAAATTCAATGTTGAATTTCCTGAGATTTAAAACAGTATTTCCTGGGTTTTTTTTCGCGCGAATAACTTGACGCTCGTTTGGTTTGAAAAATCGACAAAGAACCTACCAAAAAAGGGGTTCCAGCTCTCTCCAGTTGCCTCTTAGGAGAAAAAATTTGTCTCTATTAATGTACGTGATACAACTTTATCAACTTCAAAGTAGGTAAAATTGCATAACCATAAGAAGGAAGGAGAATTGTGTCTAATTTCCGCCGACACGGAGACTTTAAAAGATTACAGAACACTAGGAAATTAATAAGTACACGGATAATTTCATTCAAAGAACGGCAAAGTTAAGGATAAAAAAATTAACCTTTCTCCATACCGGGACTGAATGGTGCGTTTCTCGCTACATTCATTAAATGCAAACCAGTGTAGACATTACTCATAAAACAGATTGTGGTATTGATTTTGAACGCTTGAAAAACATTTATAATGCCCACCAACAATCGGTTCGCTGACAGGACCTATAATTTGACGGAACAATACGGCGCACAGATTCGACGAAATACCGAGACGAATTCGAAACCCCTAAAATACCTCAAATCAAGCGAAGAACTGAGCAAAGAAAACAATAAGGCATCCTGAAATAAATAAAAATGATTAGAAACGGAAGATATTCTGAGCGAGGGAAACTAGAATCGCAAAAAATTAGGATGCAAGGTCCGAAAATAGCCCGAGGTAGGGAGAGGGCAGTTGTAACAGTTTAAAATCGCCTGGAAAATCTGTGAGTGAACCGTAGTAATGTAAACACGACCTACGTTGCCGGTCACTCAGTACCATTTTGTCACAGCCTACGTGCACGCTGCGATGAGAATAGAACAGTATCGATGTGAAAAATAGGGTTTTTAAACGTATGAGTGCCCAATCGACCTACGATCCCATCGTACCCAATCGTAGGTAATCGATTACTTCTTTCGGAAAAAAGGGGCTCTGCGGCAAACCACAGCAGGATGTCTACTAAAAGAGGCTGGCCAAAAATCAGTACTTTTACGGCACTTTTTCAGTATATTCCCAAGAAATTCAGAACCTCCCGAACAGAAAAATTCAGTACTTTTTCAGTACCTCTAATTGACGAAATTGGAAAAATGTCAACGATTTGAATTTCTCGCTCAGATTGCGACAAAAATGACAAAAAAATGAAAAAAATTCCGGACCTTCTTGCGGAATTTCCGCACTTTTTCAGTACTTCCGAACCGCCCTTGAAAAATCAGTACTATTTCCGGACTTTCCGGATATTCCGGACTTGTAGACACCCTGCACAAGCTTAACCAAGAACATTCACATTTCTTCACTTTTCTTTTGGGACCAAATGGGATGAAAGAAACACTGAGGAGTTAAAGTAAACTTTTCGAACTTTTTTTCTTCTTTTTTCTCCTTCTTTTTGACAATTTCTAACCGGCGAGGCGCGGCGCACAATGGATCGAGTCTATCAGGACAGCAGGACATGAAATTTTTTACTAAAACTTCAAATTTTGATGTTAATTCCGTCACATTTTAAATTTTAAGAGGTGCTTCTGAAAGAGAATTTCACGAGAAAACCAATAGAGCCACTTTTAGAATCTCAAAGTTTTGTACAAACGGAGTTATACGCGTTTGAAGTTTCCAAATTTTGTCTGACCTCTCCTTTTGGCTCGATCCACCGTGCGTCGTTGGGAACAATAGCGCGATCTGGCATCGTGCGTCTTCCAATAATCGGGGGAATCGATTGAATACGGGAGTGCGGACGCACGGCGGACCGAGAGACGAAGAAAGAAAACGAGAGAGAAAGTGAAAGTAACACAGGTGCAAAAAAGAAGGTCCCGTCCTTGAAGTGCACCGTTCACTGGATAAGATGGATAGAATCTTTTCGTGTGTGAGTGTGTTTTTTTTTCCCTCTATTTTCTCCCGTTCTCTTTCCTCTGATCCATTTAATTTCGTCCGTGCACTCCCGGAATCGAAACGTTCCACTTTCCAACCGTTCCGTTGTGTGCGTGGGTAGGTGAAAGAGTACACTTGGTCCTTTTCCAGACCAACAAACAGGTGTTCATCGAACAAGATTTAGATACAGGAAATTCGTATTTCAGCAACGGGAATTTGGCAACATCTGAAAGTTCATATCACGTTCTTCCTCTGCGGGCTGATTATTGAAATTGCAATCGACAAAGCAATTGACAGAGAGGTCGAAGGGAAACTGGAGCGATCCTAATGTTGGAAGCAGGTGGTTGCAATGGACGAAGGAGGTAAGTCGTAATAGATCAACTAATGGCATCACACGAGGGACCCTCTACTTACTTGGTCCATTCCTTTCTCCCTTAATCTACAACAAGCATCCGTTCCAACCAATGAGATTGCTCCATTTTCCGTCTGTCTTCTTTGTCTATACATTTCACTGATCAGCCCGAAGCTAAAACTGCGTGGTGAGGAAAGAGGAAAACAAACGGAGAACGAGAGGAGAAGAAAACCCGCTCGGTAAAATACTTCAGCTGCATGTGTTAACAGGTGCACATGCATGCCAAACTGAAGCATGAGAGTTTATCATTTGCACCATCATTGTTGATGTTTGATAAATCTGCGAACTTTTTCTCGCAGTTCCACCGTGAATACTGAGTGGTGCGAAGGAAGTGTTTCACCTACGATTAAAACGTGTTTGATACCAGAAATTCTCGACGAGTCCCAGCTGAGGCTCAGCACACACACTCGTACAGCACTGCCGTGCTAGGGAAGAACGCCATATGAACATTCGGGAATTGCCAAATTTTCTCCGATAAAATTTCCTTTTAGGGGAAAATTGTCGATATTTTTCCTTGAAATTTTCAGACTTTTTAGATCAAATTACAAGCGAAATTACCTGAGAAATTTGAAGAAGAATATTTACAAATTTTTTTGAAAATTAGTGATTTGTCAAAGGAAATTTTTCAACGCCTGAAGGCTCATACGGCGTTTTCCTTAGCACGGCAGAGCAACTCACGAATCGATGGCTCGAATTTCAAACAAGATTGGACGCATTCATACAAAAGAAATCTAGCATGGTGCGATAATTTCATATCGCACTCTTATTTTAAGCTTCACCTGGGAAAAAAGTCTCTTGTATCCAGAGTTCAGACTCTTAAAAAATTTAATTTGACAAGAAAAAAAAACCATTCTCTCTATCGGAGTTTTGCGCAAATCATAAGGAAATCCGCTTAAACTAAGAGGTTCGGCTCTCGATTCAAGCAAAAATCCAATTGAATCAAGCGTCTTCTTCCTTGAATTTTTCAAGATTCTTGACTCCGGATCCAAGAGACTTTTTTTCCGGTGTTCTATTTTGATCGTGGCAACATACTGCCGTGCTAAAGGAGAACGTCGTATGAACATTCGAGTTTTGCCAAATTTCCTTCCACAAAATGTTCATTTTTGAGGAAAGTTATGAATATTTTCCTTTTACATTTTCAGAATTTTTAGGTGAAATTGCAAACAAAATTATTTGAAAAATCGGGAGGAAAATATTCATAAATTTACCAGAAAGTTCGCGTTTTATCAAAGGAAATTTGGCAACGCCTAAAGGTTCATACGGCGTTTTTCCCTAGCACGACAGCGTAGCTCATGAATGGTGCGACTTGCAAAGTCGCTGACCCGCTTTCCACGAGAGCTCCAATGTGCGTTTCGGGATTCCATCGATTGTGCAGCCTGTCTTATCGCATTAACGAGAAATCGGTCAAATCTGGCTTTGACGTTGACGTCCCGAAGCCGATGAGCCTACGTCGATACTACGCCACGTCTGAACGCCTTAATTCACCGACTTTCCGCTTGTTAACGCTTTGATGTGACGGTTCACCACAAGTATTTACCAGGTCGAGGTTACTGATCATTCTTCGTGTTCAAAGTCTCGATTCGTTCTGACGGCGGTTCTGGCGGGTCTTAAACAAACAGCTCGCGGCCACGTAGCTTTCCTCGTCGATTAACAATGTAGACCACTAGACATAAGATAAGAATTAGAGAACTGAAGGCTGATTACTAAAATTGATAGACAAAACGATAACAAATAAGGCCGAGGAAAAATAAGCGATCCTATCGGTTAGAAGTAGGTGGTCGTCATAGACTACGGGGGAAAATGATGGACGAACTATGGCGTGCCCATAAGTAAGTCTACTACTACCTCCTTTGACCATCGCAATCATCCGCTTCCACCAATAGGATCGCTCCATTTGCACTTTGTCTTCTTTGTCTATCAATTTTGATAATCAGCCCACTGATGGACATGTTCCAACATGAAAATCTCATATCGAAGACGTTTGTTTAATAGCATTTTACATAGTTTTATGTTTTAAAAAAGCACATGAGAGGAAATCAGGCACCGTAAAATACAGTTATGCTAATGGGCCTGTTGCAAACTTTTGCTAGAGCAGAATGAGGAGTTGTTTCCTATAGATAATGCCTCAAAAATCACGATGAGCGCATCGGTAAAGTCTGAAATGCACTCATAAATTCACAATCTGCGTAAGAAATTTGCGTTATTTTGAGCTTCCCGCTTCAAAGACGATACTACTGCACAGGTGAACATTTTGTTAGAGGAGTCGCTCCATCGTCGGCAATATTCATCATGGCCGACGCTTGCGCAGTTCCTCGCGTAATTCGAGGAGAGTTCAAGGTCAATTAAGGCGGGCGAGGAAAATATGAACGTAAACACGCCGATTGTTATCTGCTTTAAGCCTGTTCAGGTGTTATCTCGTCCCATCACACGTGTTTTGGCGGACTGGCGTCGGCCATGATGCGTATTGCCGCCAATGAAACGACTCCTCTAACAAGATTTTCACCTGTACCGTAGTATCGTTTTCGAAGCGGGAAGCTCAAAAAACCGCAAATTTCTTACGTAGATTGTGAAATTATGAGTGCATTTCAGACTTTGCCGATGCGCTCATCGTGATTTTTGAGGCATTATCTGTAAGAAACAACTCTTAGTTTCGCTCTAGCAAAAGTTTGCAACAGGCCCATTCTGCATTAAGTCCACCCACAAGAGATTCGACAAGAGAACATTTAAAAATTATTTCGATCATGCTCGCTTCTACCCCAGTGTGTCTCCGTGCTATCTGAGAGGATATTTAAATCTTGGAGGAATTATATCGGGGTGCAACGTCGCTTCGGGAACGACCCTTTTTCGGTCGATTGAACGACGTAAATATTCAAAGCTTATCGACGCAGTCGATTGATGACAGAGGCTCTAACCCTTCTCGCTCGCTCCACCGTGAAGATGATAATCCCTCCGTGGATGCTCCCAACCACACCGAATCGTCAGAGGAAATCTGATTTTCTCGTGGTTGTCAGTTCGCCGAGTCAAACTAAAATTTGTCGATTTAAACAATCCAAAAAGTTAATTTCTGAAAGTCTATCTTGCATGAGTAGGGGCCGTCCCTAACTTACGTAACGCAATTTTTCGGCATTTTGGACCCCCTACCCTTGTAACGCTTTTGTGACGTAGGTCCCTATCCTTTAACATGTAAAAACAAAATGGCGTAACGCTCTTCTCTCCACCCCCCCCCCNTCAGAACGCTACATAATTTAGGGACGACCCTTTATTGAAGAGCGGGGGATTCGTTGTTCCGCTCAGATGCTGCTACTACTATTCTGCCGTGCTAAGGAAAAACGCGTATGAGCCATCAGGCGTTTCCAAATTTCCTTCTACAAATTACGAATTTTCAGGAAAATCTGTGGATATTTCTCCTCCAATTTTTCACAGGATTTTGTTCGAAGTTTGATGTCAAAATTCTGAAAATTTCAAGGAAAAATATTCATAACATTTCTCATAAGTAAACATTTTATCGAAGGAAATTTGGCAACTCTCGAATGTTCATAAGGCGTTCTTCCTTGGCTCGGCAGTGTTCTATCTTCATTTTTTTACTTACGATCAGTGAAGCTTCTTTTGTAACACGGGAGTGTTCTCTATGAAAAGACTCCTCAATGCATCAGAGATCAGAATGCACACTAAGTTTCTTCGACGATGCGACAACGTTGCTCGGATTTGGTTGATTAACGAAAGTTCAAGCAATTGGTCGGGAGCGACGGAATGCACGTTAGGGATCGAAATGCCCGGCACCGATAATGTCTAATGAGTCGTAAGAAACGGAGCCTCACGCTTCGGGAGGAAAAGTGCATTCCTTTTCGGCTTTAAGTCATAACTCACAAGAGGTGACCCCGACCTTCGACCCTCCCACCAATCTGCCACCATTCCGAGCATCTAAGCTCCCATCAGGGAACGTCGCGCCGCGGCCGTCGCGTCGTAACGAGACGTCGGATTTATGCGGGCGCTGCATCCTCTTGTGAGCTTCCGTTGCCGAATAGCCCCTTCGAATCGGGACGATACTAATCCTGAATACTTAAAAATATCGGAGGGATCCATTTGCAAGAATCAACATTTCATTCAACGTAAATGAAGGTGGTTGAAATCAGACAGAGGCCTTGAAATGATTGAAAATACTGATTTCTTTGCTTGTAGCATTATGCTACATTTCGGCAACATTTCCTACATTGCTACATATTGTAGCATTTCGGATTTATGCGGGTGCTGCATCCTCTTATAAGCTTCCGTTGCCGAATAGCCCCTTCAAATCGGGACGATACTACTCCTGAATACTTAAAAAAATCGGAGGGGTCCATTTGCAAGTATCAACATTTTATTCAACAAAAAATGACGGTAGTTTAAATCTGAAGCCTTGAAATAATTGTAAATACAGTCGCCTTTGCTTGTAGCTTACTGTACCTAACTGTACTGGAAGTACGAAGTTAGATGTGCTTAGTCAGTTTTGAACAAATTTTGTTCGTTAAATTCGAAACTTCTCAACAAAGACTCCTAACGAGGAGATGTTAGCAACAACCTCCTCCTGGGCAAGGTCGCCGTCTTATTCTGGGTTCTAAGAGATTCCATGGGGCCTGGGGTTCATATTCTTTGAGAGGGCACTCTGGTTGAATAGGGGTTCTAAGGTTTCACAAGGGTCATTAGACGAAAAAGCACAAGAAGATTCTTGATGAAATATACTTGTAATAACATTCTTCTTCGTCTTACACAATGGTAAAATGGTATGACGGTATCTACGGTAACAAGATCATTACAGAAGGGCGGATGGAACCCTTGGACATCAATCCCGTCCTTCCCTCAAACCGATGATTTTGTGTTTCAGGACTTCGACAGGTCGAATTCGTTCGAACCAATAAAGGTACTGATTGAACTCCTCCCAGTTGATGTAGCATCTGCATCTTTTGAACAAATCGCAGACTCCCGTTGCCCAATACTGGCCGCACGACATGCAATAGCCGTGCTTTTCTTGACAGGCGCTCTTACACGCCTCTTTCTCTTCGTCCGACGAAAAGATACTCTTGCAGATGTCGTGCAAATCATCCCCTGAAACCGGACAAACATTATGGCTTACAACTGTTTGATTTTTTTGCACGGGTTCTTCAATTTCATCCCTCCCTGGATATCATTATTCAATTGGTCAGTCGCCCTACTCACATAATTGTGTTTTGATGTTTTAAGCTCATATTAGTAGAAATTAAACGAAATTTGCGTAAACATCTTTCTACGTCCAATATCAACGGGGATGTCGTCCGTCGAAAAGCACGGATTATGATCATCCACCCTGTTAGTACATATCATGGTTTCTTCCACCTTGGATTTATCCGTATTATATGCCGAGTAACCGAAGCAAATATGTGCATTGTGCATCACTGATTGTTCGAACCAAGGTGGAAGAAATCATGATATGAACCACCGTTGTGGATGAGTTCATACCCCGTGTTACTCAATGAATGACATCTCCGTTGGTATTAGACGCACAGAAACTTGGCGTTTGGACGGGTCTTATTAATTTTTGCTGATCTGAAAGCATCAACCATCATACCGCAATAATTCTGTCAACAAGGGAACTGACCTATTGAATGAAATCCATTTTCATGCGGAAAATCGGGATTGAATGTCTTGCTTCGAATATCGTCGAACTCGGAAAAAAATAAAATTCCGTTTTATTATGCAAAACAGTCGTTTTTGGGTCAAATGCAACTCTAGATTATTTCATCCTATTTATTCTATCTTACCGATTACTTTCATATTTTGAATTTATTTTTTCAATCTCATCAGTTTCAATTTTTTAAACCATTACTCTTAGAGAGACTAAACATAAGGAGTTGAGCGTCGCATCAGATTCGACCATGTTCTGTATCCTTACTGCAAAATTCTTATTTTACGAGCCTTTCTTCACTAGGTTTGTCTTATCTTTCGAATTTAAGCATATTTGGCTGATTTTTCAGAATTCAAAAATTTTTAAGTGACAAAACCACTTGGTTTATTCTAAAAGAGGCTTAACATTACGTGGGATGCCAAAATATAGACAGGCAAAAAAACTGGAAAAAAGATGCTCGATAGAGCTTCAAAAAGACTTTTACCTTCAGCTAAGACGATCCTACAGAGCAGCACACTGACAATTACAAACTTAACGATCCAGGTCATTTTAGACGAAACCATTTGCGTCTGATCTATGATGCACAGGAACTACAACGGGGACGGTCAATGGGCCGGGAACGGAACGATCACTGCACGAGCCCTATCAAAACTGCACACACTGACGTTTTCCACTATCGACAGATCGACTCCAGCCAAGTACTTGCTCAACAATTAAAGTGCGCAAAAACGTGATCGCAAAGAAGCTTAGAATTGCCAAAGTGACCATTGTGTGCAACCGGGAGAAGACCGGGTTCACATCAAAATGGTCAGGGCACTGGGCTTTCTTTGACGCACTCTCTCGATAAAACTAATTGGAGTAAAACATTATAAGAAGAAGAAAAAAACACAATATAAAATTCTTCTCTTTGCGGAGAGTAAAGATTTTTAAAAAAACACGTCTACGGTAAAGCTGCAAAAGCACGTAGTTCGTTTGCGGTGTTTCGAGATTTACGCTCCTGCTTTATTTCATTTTATTTATTTTTTTTTCAGAAGAACAAACCTACACTATGGCTTGAAATTTCCACGGAATTTTCTTCGCACAGAAAGAGGAACCACGGAAGTTTTAAGGAGATAGCGTCAAGCAGTTTCCTTTTCAAAAAATAAAGCGTGGTCCAAATAAAAAATAATCGCAGCAGAGAGCTGTTCATGCAGAAATCGATGGATTTTTTTAAATACTCGATCATTTTTTTCCCCCAGGAGAAAGTTTATATTATAAAGTTTCAAAGCTCGACTACGGATATTTATCCGAAAGTTTTTTCGGCATTTTGTATGCACGAGGGCCAATTGGGAGCCGACAGATCTGCTTTTCGCTTCGATGAAAGCGGACGCTCAAGTTTTAAAAAACTTAACGAATCGAGAAACCAAGTCGAAACTCATCGGCATGAAACTTCGTCCGTGTATTCCGACAGACTTAAGATAAATGCTTGCCTAAGGCATTCTGGGTGAGTACATTCATGGAAATCAGGACGGAGTCCGAGGTGGCTCCCAAATTACTAATGTAGGACGGAAATGTCTGAAAAGAATCACCCGCATTAATTTACTAATTCGTTCAATTAATCGTACACTTTTTACTGCTGGGTAAAAATCTACCAGGCACGGCAATAAAATGTGCAGGCCCTCCCTCGAAAGCCACCTCATGAAATTAAAAATGGAGCCCGCGGGTCATGAGAGAAACATCAAACGGAGCAACAACTGCAATATAAAATGAATAATAATTATTATTGCTTTGATCGTAGGCGGATGCGGCCGCACGGACATTTCAAACGAATCAAGTCGAGGAAAAGAGAAGAGACGGAGCAGGTAAAAGAATGGGATTCACGTGCGAAAGAGGAGCCGAGAATGAATAATTGGCTATCGATTCATACCCATTTAAAGCTATACCGAAGAATCGATCGTTAAGGTGCACTGGGAAAAAAAAAAAAAAGAAAAAAAAACCACATTGTATCTAGAGTCCAGACTCTTGAAAACATTGACAAGAGAAATACTCTTGATTCAATCGGATTTTTGCTTGAATCAAAACGAAATCCGCTTAAACTAAGAGGCTTGGTTCTTGATTTAAGCTAGATTCTGATTGAATCAAGAGTACTTTTCTTGTCGATGTTTTTAGGAGTCTGCACTCTAGATCCAAAGTGTTTTTTTTTTCCAGTATGGACCCTATGTATTGACATTTTTTAATAGGTTTTAATGGAAGATCGATCGATTCATTTCAAAGCACGAGACGCCGCTGAGGGCCGGTAGTTATAGTCGCTCCTTTTCTGCCATGCTAAGGAAGAGCGCCGTATGAACATTCGAAAGTTGCCCAATTTCCTCCAATAAAATGTTCATTTTCGAGGAAAGCTATGAATATTTTTCCTTGAAATTTTCAGGAACTTTAGGTGAAATTGCGAACAAAATTATCGGAGAAATTTGCAGAAAAATATTCAAAAATTTTCCTGAAAATGAGTGATTCGCCAGAGGCAATTTGGCAACGCCTGAAGGTTCATACGGCGTTCTTCCTTAGAACGGCAGTTTTCTTGTAAGGTTCCAAGTAGTTTGCATTATGATCGAAGGAGATTCAACAAAGGAGATCCTTAACATAACGCCGCAAAAAGGATATTTTAAGGATTATTGAGTGAAATTCAACAAAAAAACTTCCCCTGCAAGACCCCTGCAAAGGATTTACAATGATTTGTTACTGCAAAAATGAAATAAAAAATATGGGCGAAAAATGTTTACGATTTTGATAAAATTTCAGATAGACATGGACCTACCATAGAATTTTCAAAACCTGTAAAATTATCTCTTTTGTTTCTTTAATTTTTAGTACAGGCAAATCATTGTGTCCCTTGGTGCGGATTCACTTTCGAGTAAATTCTTCAAAACTCGTTAAAATTGCCTTTAAATGCTGCTTCGTTACGAGTCTCTTTAAACTTTCCTTAATCACGATCCAAGGTCTCTTAAGGAGAGGAGCTGTCCAAAGGACGAATACGAACACGACTCTGGGCCATGAAAATATCTCGAGACGACGATGACGCTAAGACGCACTGTGGATCGAGCCGATGAGAGAGGTCGGAAAAAATTTGGAAACTTTAAAAGCTAATAACACCGTTAAATCAAAACTTTGAGATTTTGAAAGTGCTTCCATAGGTTACCTCATGAAATTTTCTTCATAAAGTACACCTTAAAAATTAAAATGTGACGAATTAAACATCAAAATTTGCAGTTTTAGTAAAAAATTTCATGTCCGACTTTCCTAATTGACTCTTTCCACTGTGTGACGGCGCGGCGGCATCTTTCGCGGGGCAATTTCATTAGACAAGCTTGCAAATTAACCTTTGTGGGGCACAAGACACAGGAACAGGACATAAGCGCGCAGCGTGAAAATTATCCGGCTAGAGCACTTCAGCATATTGTAGCCAGATCTGAGAAGTAAAGCCGCAACTTTTATGAGGATATTCAGGGAGATTTCGACAGGGGCCTCTTTTGCTCCCCCTCACGCGATACTATTTGCAATTACACGTGGTGTTATGACCAGGTCGCAGTGCAACGCAGCGCGCTTTCGTGTCATCGGCCGGCGCGGCGCAGCGCCCGACATTCGTCACGACAAATGTCTTTATGGCTGCCAAATTTCATCCATAAGCGAATTTCCGCGAAAGGATTTGATTAAGTTAATGACTAACTGCCAACCTCCGTTACAACAAAACGAAAATACCACTGGGCGACTGTTGTCTACAACATTAGGTTTTCATGCTGGTATGCAATGCAGTGGCGTGGCGTGCTTTTCGATTGTTATGCCATTTAAACCTGTGGAAAAGGATCGATAGACAGGGTAATCGCAGTGAACACCTTAATAGTCGATTTTTTACCACAGATTTAGATAGCATAACAATCGATACATCGCATTTCACACCACACCACTGATGCAATGACTACCGCATCCATAATCGCGCACCCACCTAAAGGTGAATTTTAATTACAGAACGCTAATTATACACCTTTTGAATAAAATTAAGAAAATTGCGACGCGTCCATCGTCTTTTACGTAAAATTTTAGTACTTTACTTCCTGCCCTGTCTGGCGGTTGATGAAGAGTCAACATTTTTAATCATTTACAGCTCTATAATTTTTGGTGTTGTGCAGGAAGTCATTTCTTTTGGAAAAAGAGGGAACGCTTGATAAAGCGAAAAATCAGTGTATAAATGAATGCATGATGATTATACCTCACCGAATGCAAAACTCCAGTAGGTGACGGTAAATTAAGTTCGGTCAGTTTTCTTACCTGCAACAGACGAGAAAAAAATCATGAGTAACGTTGAATGGAGAGGACGTGCATGAATAAAAGAATGAGTAAATAAATCATGGTAGTAGTACACAGAATTCCTCGGCATTTAAAGCAACAAAGGTCATGTAAAACAGGCATATTGAGAGAAAAAAAGAAAAAGAATAGTTGAAAATTAAGGGTTGAAATGGAAGTGACGTTTTCAATATCAACGATTGAAATACACGAAAAGAAACTTGTTATAGGGAGCTGAGCATGCGTCGATAAAGCATACGACAGATTTGGTTTCCGTTGCAACCACCCGCTTCCAACAATAGGAAGGCTCGATTTCCTCTTTGACTCCTTTGTCTAACGTTTTCTACAAACATTATAATAATCAGCCCGCAGCAATGTCGTGCAAAGGAAAAACGCCGTATGAGCATTCGGGTGTTGCAAAATTACTTCTCGGAAACTATTTAGTTTTGAAGAATACGTCTAGAATATGTATCCTCGAAATAATCAAAAACTGTAGGAATGCGAAGAAAATTCCCTAAAAATTCGGAAGAAAAATATTTGCAAACTTTCCCGGATTTTTTTTTTTCGTAGAAGGAGATTTGGCAACGTCTGAGGGCTCATACGGCGTTGTTGCTCAGCGCGGCAGGGCATGGATCAGCGTTTTTTCAATGTTGCCAGGGGCCAGGGTCTCTTCGAGAGTGGAGGTGGCCGGCGTCTAATCGTAAGTTACGAAATAGGTTTTCCACCGGGACACGGATAAAAGACAGCGCGGAGCAACGTCATTGACAATAATGTGCGCGACAGATTCGGCTGCGGATCGATGACTCGGAAGAAATCCAACATCATCATGACAGGGCGACACGTTCGTCGTTCGCGCCCAACTGCCGATGTAGAGCCTTCAAATTGATACGAATTACTGAGAAAGGAACATTGCTCATTCGATTTGACAATGCCGTCGGTCATCGGTTCCCATTAGCCCGGCTGGAGTTCTAATGCAATTGGTCCTCGTCTGGGACCACTGGATCATCGTTGCCATGCCAACGCTCCAGTCGAGGCATTTCAGCTAACCTTAAGAGTTATACTGAGCTTGGAACGAGACCAGTTTCATGCAAGCTTTGCACGAATATCGATGGACACCCCGTTTACTCATTGGCCAACGGTGCAAATTTGGGTCAAAGAAGTACCATTTAGAAGACCTCGGTCGAATCGTTTGCGACGGCTTTACCGGGGGGCAGGCTGGCTCCAAATTTTCCAGGGGACGGGCCCTGTTGAAGAGAGGGTTGGGACTCCTCCAGAGAAGACATAGCCCTATCTAAACCATTCAAGATATCGCAGTTCGTGTCTCAACGGGCTACTTCAACATTCAATAATCGAGACTCGTAGATTTTAAGGGGGTGAAGGCTTGAAGTTGACGTTGCACCATTGTTGCCTGCAGATTTAGTTCAAATGCGCATACTTTACTGACTCAGTTCAGAAATAACATAAGGACGAAAAATTTCCCTGCGGGCTGATTGTTGAAATTGATAGACAAAGATAACAAAAAATATATGAAGGGATCCTATTGATGGAAGCTGCTGGTCGCAATGGACAAAGGAGGTAGGTAATAGACCAACCAAGGACAACCCACGCCATGAGAGACCCTTTAGTTATTTCATCATTTTCTCCCTTCGTCTATAAAAGCCACCCATTTCAACCAATAGGATCGCTTCTCACTCCTCATGTCTTCTTTGTCTATCAATTTCAACAATCAGCCTGGAGAACAGATAAGAGGCAGGAAAATCCGTTCTTTTTGGCGTCCGATTGAAGAATGGTTTCCTCGCGATGTGACAACTGCGAGCGCTGTCGAGATCGACGGCCTTTTCATTGGGGATCACGTAACGACAGTTTCATCAGCTTCCATTTACCGTTGCCAATTATTTCGGGATCTTTGCCGATCGACAATTCTACATCCACATCCACCGACGCCGCACCGCACCGCGTCGGGATGCCCGACCACCTCCGCTCCGTCTTCCCGTCGACGACCATTCCCTCTGACCACTCCTCCAACGGTCCACTCTATCGCCGGGCCCAACTCCCGCACATAATGGACCACTGGAAGTAGTTGAAACCTGAGTAGCTCAAGATGAGTTCCCTCATCAAATCTACTTGCACTTTGAAAACATTGCAAGTTCCAAAACCCTCCATACGATGAGACATTGACGAGTTCCGCGATCCAAGCCTTCCCCCATAGAAGTAGAAATCCACTAAAATAGGTTGCTAGAAGGCGTTGTACTTAGAGCCTGGTATCCCGCATGACAAATCTACATGTTTTCCAAGAACAATTGCCTCATACCTCAACGATTCAATAGCTCACCTCCTTCGTGCCAATTCTTGTCAGATTGGAGGTCAGCGCTAATCTTCCTCGAAATATGATTGATAAGCTGGTTGAGCACGTAATTTTCTTGATGATAACACATAAATATCACGCCGATCACTTTCCTGGGCAAGTTTTTGCAATGTCGGTTTAGGTTTGCTCAACCGATTGGCCAAAACTGGAACTGGACATCGTCCATCGGTGGGGAAATTTCAGCGTTGACTTCCGACAGTAATTTTTATACCATAGGGAAAATGGCAGTGCAGGGTATCTGCAATATATTTTCCTTGTTGACCCTATGACCCTCTAATAGAGGGCCTCTATTGACCTACAGTTCTTTCAGAGAAGTGCACCGAAAAAAAAAAGTTACGGACTACACAAACATACTGTCCTTTTTCGGCTCAGAGGCCGAAAGTTCCGGGTGTTGGAGCCGTAGCTTTGACTGCATTGGATGCTACACCCGGAACTTTCGGCCCCTGAGCCCGGAACGCGGGCGATAAGTATGTCTATATGGCCCGTGAGCACGGCTTCCACAACCGGAGTCTTTCTTCAGTGAGAAATTTTAACTGATTCGATGCACAGATTTTAGTAAAATTTCACTTGTTTCGTCCCTCATGAATTTTCAAACTTTCCAGATTAATTTTACGCTTTAATTTTTAAGGGACCCTCGACGTCACGTTGGGTATAACCTTCCTCGTCTTTCTCCCTTCGTCGGGTACAAATTAGGCGCGACTTGACTCCCCTCTCCGCTAGGACCCTGACGTCTTTTATGAACGACCCTTTATGCGTGAGAAAATATCTGCTGCAATGTACAGCGACGGTGGCCAAGAAAATGAAGAATGCAGATCTTCCGGTGCAGAGCGAGATTTGTTAGAAATATGCGCTGCAGAGTAGCACACATTTTGACAAAGAGCATTAATCAGTGGCTAGGCGCGAATCATCGACTATCGATAATTCCTCATTTGAATCTACAGAAAAGAATCGATTATCCTGGTATTTGTTGCATCCATCCTAAAAATCGATTATTTTCCATAAGTTTAATGGCGTAAACTTTATTTATCGCGAGACACGTAATGCCACTGGTAATATTAAGCGGCGAGTATTAATCTCGCTGGAGCTTCCGATGTGAATGCGGGCTCGCGAATTAATCTTCCGCACCACTATTTCATTTTCCACCGTTCCTTTCCTCTTCCTCGTTCCTTCATTCGAAGTGCCAGGGCGTGAGGCAAATCGCTGTCAGATAGTGTTCAAAAATTAACAATTGTCCTCATTTCAATCCACTTAAAATATATCTATTTTATCGCACAACCTGACAACTATGGCGAGGCTCACGTAGCTCAAAATTTTGAGCAAGTTATGCTCCGAACTGAAAATTGATTTACCACCGAGGATACACCCGCGTCAGCACGTGCCAGCCGGCTAGATTCGTCGATTAAATGATATTACTTTTGTCTAAAAATAAAAATAAAATGCTGACAATATTTCTGGTAAAATTTTCACCTCACTCCTTTATACTTACGGAGAAAAAAATATTCCTCTACACACTTTCTTTCGAATCTAATATAAGTTGAAACCATAAAAGGAATGAATTGAAATCAACACCGGAAAAAAAAAGTCTCTTGGATCCAGAGTCCAGAATCCATAACAAATTTGACAAGGGAAAATACTCTTAATTCAATCGGATTTTTGCTTGAATCAAAAGGAAATCCGCTTAAATAAAGAGGCTTGGCTCTCGATTCAAGAAAAAATCCGATCGAATCGAGAGTATTTTTCTTGTCGAATTTTTTAAGAGTCAGGACTTCGGATCCAAAGGACTCGTTTAACAGTAAATCATGACATGTAGTAAAACGGAAAGTAATATTGTAAATATTACATTAGAGCACTGACAAAACTAGTGAATAACAAGAAAATATACCGAGGAACATTAGGAATCTAAAGATAGAATACTGACCCTCTATTAAAAAAAAAAATACCCTTGCAAGATTTGCGACGGCCCTGAGAAGGGTGGATCTCTGAACCCCTTCTTCCTTTCCCCACCCATCCCACCCTGTCACTGCTCGAAGTGAGACGGTTGCACGGCTACTCTGCCGTGCTAAGGAAGAACTACGTATGAGCCTTCAGACGTTACCATATTTTCTTCAATAAAAACCTAATTTACTAGGAAAAATCGTGTATATTTTTCTTTAATTTTTTCGGAAAATTTTTTTCGCAACCTCAGCTAAAACGTCTGAAAATTACAAAGGAAAATACGCATAATTTTCTTCAAAAATACACGTTTTATCCGAGGCAATTTGGCAACTCCCGAATGTTCATACGGCGTTCTTCCTTGCTGCTGCTGGTGGGCCAGAAACAAAGAGACAACGGACACCCACGAGAGGCGCGCACAAAGCCGCGAACGTGTTAACAGCGATAACCTTGTCAGAGCCTGAGAGCGACCTCCGTGGCGAACTGTCTCCATTGCATAAGATTTGCACGGGACGGAGCAGGGCTTGCCGGAGCCGGAGCATTCGCAGCCCGGCCGACACTTTCGCAACGGGTAAAATTCTCATTTACAGATTAGTTTCTGTCTCTTTCCAATCGCCCTAAGATCTCGGACGTTGGCGCTTTCTTGCGGTCAGACTGCGTGAGGCTGGGGCGTCACCGCCATCGTCGCGTCACCGGTCGTCGTTACGCAGACAATATTAATCTTGGATGTGTTTCTGTCAAACGGAACTATGTGCATTAAGACATGAACCCTGAGATCCTTAAGGATATATGCATAACAGGGCTCGCGTCATAATGCACATAGTTCCGTTTGACAGAGATACGTCCAATTCAACGCTATTAATGAGTCGGGAGACCCACAAGAAAGCTTGGTGACTTAAACTCAGCGATAGAAAAGTACACCATTTCATGACGTGACAATTCCCTGCTCGTACAGTCCGGTTGGTCATGACAGCCATGGTGAAAAATATTTCTTTGTTCAACTATTTTAATAAATCGGAAAACCCGCAGAAAAGCTTGGAGACTTAAACGCAGCGTTAGAAAAGTAAACTATTTCATGATGCGACAACTTTCTCTACTCGGTCAGTCCAGTTGGCCACGGCAGCCATGGTGAAAACAAATTCTTTTTCCAACACTTTAAATGAATCAGGGAACACACAGAAAAACTTGGAGACTTAAACGCAGCAATAGAAAAGTAAACCATTTCATGACGTGACAACTCCCTTCTCTTCTATAGCCCAGTTACTCATGACAGCCATGGTGAAAAATATTTCTTGGTTCAACTATTTTGATAAAGCAGGAAACCAACAGAAAAAAGCTCAAAGACTTTAACGCAGCGTTAGAAAAGTTAACCATTTCATTGTGCGACAATTCTTTCTACTCGTTCAGTCCAGTTGGCCACGGCAGCCATGGTGAAAAACACTTCTTTGTCCAACACTTCAAATGAGTCGGAAATCAAACAGGAAAGCTTGGAGACTTTAACGCAGCGTTAAAAAAGTAAACCATTTCATAACGCGACAACTCCCTATTCGTGCAGTCCAATGGTCATGATGGTGAAAAACATTTCCTTGTCCGACACTTTTAATGAGTCAGAAAACACACAGGAAAACTTGGAGACTTTAACGCAGCGTTAAAAAAGTAAACCATTTCATAACGCGACAACTCCCTATTCGTTCAGTCCAATGGTCATGATGGTGAAAAACATTTCCTTGTCCAACACTTTTAATGGGTCAGAAAACACACAGGAAAGTTTGGAGACTTTAACGCAGCGCTAGAAAAGTAAACCATTTCATAACGCGACAATTCCCTATTCGTTCAGTCCAATTGGTCATGATGGTGAAAAACATTTCCTTGTCCAACACTTTTAATGAGTCAGAAAACACACCGGAAAGCCTGGAGACTTTAACGCAGCGTTAGAAAAGTAAGCCATTAAAATCATGACGTGACAAAGCCATACTCAAACGGTCCAGTTGGCGATGATAACCGTGGTGAAAAACGATTAACAGGTATTTTGATAGCATAAGGCAGAAAGTAACCTCCAAGTAAAGAAATGACAAGAAAAAGGGGATCTGCTTGTAAGTTATAAGTGAGCAGTCCTCCTTTTCTCTCTCCATATCTCGATGCAGCGCACGGAGCGTCCCCCCGAGACGTATGTAGGTCAGTGCGCTCTTTTCTCTGAAGCATGAACTCCGCGGTCCGAAGCTATCGAATTTTCTGCGGACTCGCTTCACTGTCTCTTGAGGTTCTTCGTGGGGAGAGTTGAGACATCTCGAATTCTGATGTCACGAATGCTCAGCGGAATAATACCTACAGTAAGCAAATATTTTCGTTACCTTTGATGCGCTCACCCCAAATTCCATCCCCTGTATCCCCTTAATTTCAATCCGTTTCTCGTCGTGGCCTTCATTCGCTGATCCATTTCAGTTTATGATCGTACATACAACTAGTGAAAATGCAGAGATCAAAGGAATTCAACATCGCCTTTGGAATATTGGCAACAGAGGAAGCTTTTGCTTTCCACACTCTTGACCTGCCTCTTCATTGACTATTGAGTGATGTTGAGCAATTTTTTCAGCAAATGAGCGGATGTTTGGTACATTTATTTTTACTCATTGTATCACCCGAAGCTCATCAACCAACAAGAAGGTTGTCGACAGCCGACAAAAAGGTAGATGATCAATGAATCCCCAAATGAGAAAGTTTCGACTTGTCTTTCCCAAGATGTTAGTAGATAGGTATCCATTTGTCTCGGTGAAAATGTAATCTTTTGTAACTCAAAGACGCACATTAGAAATTGATTCCACATGCCTATACTTACACTGCTAAGATGCTCTTTAATTTAACTATCGATAGCGTGGGCAAAGAAAGCGTGTTGTCCTAGCATATGTTTATATTGAGGATTCCTTGTGACGTGGAAAAGTTAAGACCGGTATTGGCAAAACAGAACTATGCTGGGGCGCAGCCCGGAGGATGTTACAGCGAGCATTGCGACAGTCTCCTATAAGATGTGCGGTCGTTGGCTGTGAAGTAGAAATGTACTGTGATATTTCGCGACGAACTTCTCTTCTCTCCCATTGCTCTCAAAGGTGCGACCGACAAAGATACGCTACGCATGTGCGACGGCGAAAATGATCACGACGATTTTCACGTGATATGAAAATGAATTAATAAACGAACCGCGCCCGCGGTGCGAGAAAACTTCTGTGCGGATTGCGACATTCAAACGTCGGTAGCGGACTTACGCACTGCACTGCGCGGTTAAGAAAATTAAATCTGAAATATAGTATGGATAAATAGATTAATCATCAATTCATCAAAACATGATTCTGGGACTATCGCAACTGGACGCATTTCTATCAAACGGAACTATGTGTATTCAGACATGATCCCTAAGACCCATATGACGGCTCACGTCATAATGCACATAGTTCCGTTTGACAGAAATACGTCCAACTGACCCATAGGATCGTTCTCAATACAAACACACCAAAATTCTTTCAAGTTTAATTTAGAATAAATCATCGAAATCATGCAAACTCATGTTGCTGGACAATTTATTCAATTGCTGAAATAACAGTGATTCGGCATTTTCCTCCTTGCACTAAACAATGAACATTCCTCTAAATAGGATGCAACAGGAATGAGGATATAAGTTTGTGTTTTCCATGGAGAGAGGCCTTGTCATCGAGATGGAATTTCCCTATGGCCGCCAAACAGACCCCGCAGCACCTCGCGCTATGTAGAGCATCATAACGCTGCCGTACTAAGTAAGAACGCCGTATGAGCCATCAGGCGTTGCCGAATTTCATTCGAAAACTCACAAATTATAAGGAAAACTTGCGAATATTTCACAGGAGTTCGTTCGCAATTTGATCTAAAAATTCTGAAAATTACAAGGAAAAATATGTAAAAATTTTTTGACGAATACATATTTTCAAAGAAAAAATTGGCGACATCAGGGTGTCTACTAAAACAGGCTGGCCAAAAATCAGTAATTTTACAGTACTTTTTCAGGACATTTCCAAGAAATTCGGTACCTCCTCAACAGAAAAATTCAGTACTTTACAGTGCCTTCATTTGACGGAATTCGAAAAATTTCGACGAAAAAAAAGTCGAGAAATTTTGAAAATTTGAATTTCTCGCTCGAATTGCGACAGATTTGACAAAAAATGGAAAAAATTCTGGACCTCTTTGCGGAATTTCCACACTTTTTCAGTGCTTCTGGACCGCCCTTAAAAAATCAGAACTATTTCCGGACTATCCGAAAATTATGGACTTGTAGACACCCTGGCAACATTCGAATGCTTGTACGGCGTTTTTATACAGCACGGCAGAACATCACTCTGCTGAAAAAAGGCGTACATACACTCAGAGATGAGCCCCGGAAAGCATTTAGTTGAATGGACGACAAGGTTCATCGCGAAGTGTAGTTACGTCCTTATGTCAGGGGGGAGGAAGATAAAACTGGCATTAATACGTCTAAAGTTGGAAAGAAACGCACGCGCTAGGTTTTCGTGGCGTTTACCGAGAAACTTACTTTAACATTATTACACCTCCTTTTAGTATTTGGCTGAGCCGGCCAAGCTGCTCCGAGACGAAAGGTCACAGGAAGTAAAGCGTATAGTCTTGGTAGAATGTCGCAAAAACTTCCCTTCCGACCGACCGCATAACTGCCATCATTTTACATTGCAAAAAATAACGGGCAAGCGCAAGTCTTGACGAGCAGGGAATAAATTATAGGTCGTATATGACGACGATAACATTTTTTTGTCCTGCGGCGGGAGGCACACGAACACGTGCGCCCAAGTTTACGTCATGAGCTTTTCCTTCATGCTTCGTGATTACGCAGATTCCTCGGTGCGAGAAAGCGATTGAACTGATCAGTTTCTGATCAATATTATTGATTTTAGGCTAGAAATATTTCAGTGGACCATTATTCTGCCGTGCTAAGAAAAAACGCCGGATGAGCCTTCGGGCGTTGCCAAATCTCCAAGGAAAAATCACGAATTTCTGGAAAAATGTGTGAATATTTTTCTTTCGATTTTTCAGGGGACTTTGTTTGCACTTTGATCTAAAGTGTCCGAAAATTTCAAGGAAAAATATTCATGGCGTTCCTCAAAAATGAATATTTTCTAGGAAACACTTTGGAAACATCCAAATGTTCATATGGCGTTCTTCCTTAGCACGGCAGTATTCTGGATGGTTTTACTGCCGTGCTGAGGAAAAAACATCGTATGAACATTTGAGTTGCCAAATTTTCCTCCGAATAAGTGTAAAAACAATAATTCACCCCCAACTTTGTTTATGGAAGTAGTGCCGGTGCCTCCATCAATGTGGGAAACAAAATTATTACCCTGACCTTGGGACAATTCATTGCATAAGTTGGCAACAAGATTCACGGTTCTGGCATTTAGTTGGACTGTTTGACAAACGAGTGACACGAGTTCAAGTGCGGTAAAAGTAAGTGAATAGGAGAACGGCCCCGACCGTCGTTGCCAATTTACACCCTTATTCGGCATTAAACTTGGAATTAATATATGTAGTTGTTGCTCGGATAAGCCCGAATATACCTAATCTCAGTAAAATTGAGGCTAAAAACATCGATTCTCGCATTAATGCCACAAATTCCTCTGGATCGAGTTTGTTTACATTGGTCCACAAGCGCCTCATAGGAAGTCTAAAACTGATGAACCAACCAGAGAGCGAACCAGACACGGCAGTACTCTCCCTAAATAGATACTCTATTTTATCCGGTATGGTGGACTAGAGTCTGAAACGGGACTTGGAAACAAGTTGCGAGAGGACATTGCGAATTCACGTCGCGACACCCGAATTTCTCGCCCGGTCACGAACTCGCGGCCGACTCGCGGGGGCGAATCGTCAATTTGTAATAACAGTCATGAGTGTCTCACGATCAAGCCTAGCCATCAAAATATCAAGGTCAGGTGTTGTGATTGGCTTATTCGATGATTTAGACCAATCACAGCACTTGACCTTGATATATTGATGGCACAGTTTGATCGTGTGACATTAGCTATGTCGTTCTTTTGGGCCTAGCTAATCGGAAGATGGCGCCAAGGGGTTGGCATACAAGGCTCATAAAGATCAGTTGCCCATGCGAAAACGACAGAAGGCTCTTCAACTAGTCAGCTCTTCCTGAGTGAAAAGACTTCGGTTCAGGTTCATATCTGCCGTGCTAAGGGAAAGCGCCGTATGAGCCCTCTGACGTTACCATATTTTTTCAATAAAAGACGAATTTATTGGGGTTGTAAATTTTTCTTCAAATTTTTCAGACAATTTTGTCCTTCATTTGATCTAAAATCTGTACTGTTGACCTACCTACTAGATGGAGGGTATCTTGTCTAGTTGTCTATGTCAAGGTGTCTACTAAAACAGGCTGGCTAAAAATCAGTGCTTTTGCAGTGCTTTTTCAGCACATTCCCAAAGATTCGGTACCTCCTCTACAGGAAAAATCGGTACTTCTTCAGTACCTCCAATTGACACAATTTGAATTCCTCGCTCAAATTGCGACAAACATGACGAAAATTCCGGACCTTCTTGCGGAATTTCCGCTCTTTCTCAGTACTTCCGGACTCGCAGACACCCTGCAGAGTCATTATCTCATTTTGATGAGCTCATCTTGATCGTGAAACCTACCTTTTCTGCCCATGAAAAAATATGAAAACCCCAAAATTAAAAGCTCCCACCGTTTCCAAGATAGGATTAAAGAGTCTCTTCGGGTTTGATTTAACTTTGGGTAACCTAACTTAGACTAAAGGCTCAAAAGACCCTCTGAGAGCGTCTCCGCGGACACAATCGAGAACCGCGACACGCTAATGTTGATTCTTCTTCGCTGCGCGAAGAGATGGAGGTGCGAAATGTACGAGAGCGCGGCTCGTGTGTCATTCCGCGAGAGTCATTCCGAATTCAAAACGAGTCTCAGAGCGGTCACTGCCGCGGTCCCCACGCAACCCACCACGCCCACCGAATGAGACAATGACTATCATCTATTTTTAGCTTCCAAACCAGCCTTTGCCCGCCGTGATTTCATGTTCCGCTAAATACTTCACTTGCAACCGCCCAAAATGAAAGAGGAACAACTCCTGGTACATTTTACTCATTGGTCAAGTATCTGACAATGAGCTAAAGGGTGATGTTTGTACGGCAGGGAGGATGGTCTCTGAAAGTCTTGAAACACATTTTGCGATATAGTCCCTTTATACCCAGAGTTACGACAACTCGATTATCAGCTGACTGGCAGCCGTCCTTGGCTGGCCATGGAAGCCGAAACGAGTGCACCCAAACGAACGATATTGAGGGATAAGGATCAGGAACCCTGCGATGTCTGTCACACAAAAACAACAACATCAACAAAGTGATCAATTAAAAAGAAAATGAGATTGGTTTGTGAATAATTTCTTAATCTATTTTCATTTTGGACCTATGGAAATAACAATTTACTCTTGATAAACCACAATTAGGTAATATTTTCATTATTCTTGTTCCTCATTCGAGGTACCGCCATCTTGGTGCACTCGTTTCGGCCTCCATGAGCGAGAACCAATCAGAATTGGATTTTTTTTTAGGCCACTTTCAGCCCAATCCTGGCCCAACCAAAAGTGAGTTGTCGTAACTCTGGGTATAAAGGGACTCTAATTTTGCGAGAGACATCAACTCTAATGTGGAGTATAATTAATCGAATCTGAATCTCCACAATCGTGCTGAGAAAATTGCACAATCCAAAGCGTTTCAACATTCAAATGCACCGGAGGCAATTTTAAAGAGTAGTTTTTCAACTGTTTTATCACATTTTGAGACGAAGTACTTAAAACGTTGTAAAAACTGTGAACGGAGATATTATGGAAATCATGTGTGGTTTTTGGGGAAAGAAAACCATACAAAAAACCAAAAATATGACACTTGTGTAATGCTGTTTCAGATGCCTTTTCTCCTTCTTTTATCCACTTACACTGAAAAAAAAAACCCCAACCGTGGAAGCCGTACTTACGGGCAATATAGGCCTACCGTCCACGTTCCGGGCTCAGAGGCCGAAATTTCCGGGTGCTGGAGCCGTAGCGTTGACTGCTCTGGGGATGCTACACCCGGAACGTCCCCCGGAACTCAGAAGCCGAAAGTTCCGGAGAGTATCAATCAACTTACAACCGTTTTGAATTAATGAAAGCACAATTTGCCGAATATTCTGTACGACGCGGCGTGCAGTCATAGTGTTACAGATTTCAATAATCGGCCCCAAATTGATACCTACGTTCATATTGCCACAGCAACACTGCCGGGCATTCCACTCGAGCACGGTGAAAACACTGTGATTACAGATCCATGATCGCATTGTTGCGCACGGTGTTGGCAAATCACTTCCTAAAATCCTTTCACTCAGTGATAACGTGTCATTATTGTCCGATGGGGATTACAAAAGCCCTGCGATTTGGAGCCTTCGCACACAGTTGACGATATGCTAGGTGGAGCAAAAAACCTATCGTGTGCAAAAGCTGTCGTTTTCGTGTCGGGCGCGTGAAAACTGTAAATGCGGGAAAGCACGATCAAAGGCATAGATCTCGATTCCCTCCGAGCAGTGTTCTGTAGTGCTAAGTAAAAACGCCGTATGAGCCTTCAGGCGTTGCCAGATTTCCTTCGATAAAACACGAATTTCCGGGTAAACTTATAAATATTTTTCTTCCAATTTTTCAGAGAATATCGTTTGTATTTTGATCTAAAGTTCCTGAAAATTTCAAGGAAAAATGTTCATAATTTTCCTCATAAATAAACATTTTATCGGAGGAAATTTGGCAACTCTTGAATGTGCATACGGCGTTCTTCCTTAGCACGGCAGTGTTGCGATCAAACTTAAATCAAAGGAACTATCTTCATTGAAACCTGGGCCCTGACACCCACAAAAATACATGAACGGCTGGCCCATATTACAATGGAGATGGTTCCTTTTATGAAGAAGGACTGTCACCCTCCTTCAAAGCTCTGAGAGCACATAAACACATCGGAAGAGTTGTTAGAAGCAAAAGTGCCGCTTAAAAACTATGCTCACGAGATGAAAAGGGTAATAAAAATGTCGATTGAATGACAATGCAACAGTTAAAGGCAATAAAGCCACGACGAACGGCACAACGAAAGAGCGGAGATGGTCCCGAACAATAAAATTACAAAATTTGGGTCAAAACGAGTCGAGATTCCTCCTTCTGAGCAACGATCCCACCAGTGGTGGCGCGTGAATCATCAATTATCAATCATTGTTCTCCATTTAAAGCTATGGAAAAGAATCGATTATTAAGGTATACCCTGGTAATCGATTCTTTTCCGTAGCTTTAAATGACCGATCAATCTACTCATCGCAATTGACGGCACAAAACTGGATCGCATTGCCAAACCGTGCCCCGACATCGCACTTTAACGAAGCTTTTCATACTTCCAGGCACTTATAGGCAACCGGGACGTCAGTATTTATTGGCGTTCTTTTTCCATTGCCTCGTGATCCAAATAATGCATCAAAGGAGCTTAATACGTCGTCGGCAGTGAGGAGAAAGAGCGGTGGAGACGCGGTTTCGAGACACGAGTGTCGCAATCCGGTGCTGAAAAATAATTGGACGTATTTCTGCAAAACGGAACTAAGCGCATTAAGAAATGAGCCCTGAGACCCATAAGAATGCATGCGTAACAGGACTCACGTCATAATGTACATGGTTGCGTTTGGCAGAAATACGTCCGATTGATGCACGCACGACGACGGTGGCTCACACACCGCAGTTCATTCACATGCTCGCTCATTCACGAGGCGCCCTCGAATCGACACAAATCCCCAACGCGCTGCCTCTAAAGCAGCTCACACGCTATACAATCGAATCATCTCGATTCGTGTTCATTCACGGTCCGGCTGAACCAAAAAATAAGCCCCCTCCCCCATAACTTTGTAATTCAGGAGCTCTTTTAAATAAGCACGTAGCCTGTTCATTGCTGCTGAGATAGTCTATCTCTGTCCAGGTTTTACACTGAAAAAAAATTCTCGGCGTTTTTACCAAGGTCCGTTGGTACCTTTACCATCTCACTTTTTTTACCAATTATTGGTAATTTTACCAAGACAGACTGGTAAGCTTACCTGAAAACCGGTATTTTTACTGTTTTTATCAGGTAAGAATACCACTTTTAATGGTAATCAATTCCCGGTAACTTTGCCGTTTTATCCCGGTAATTCTACCACAGTCGATAAAAAATATTGGCTTTTTTACCAAGGTCCAGTAAAATTACCAAGAAAGTTCAATAATTTTACCGAGATATCTCGGTATAATTACCAATTCCATAAAAGGTAATTTTACCAAGAAAAAACTGGGATCAAATAGAACCCTGAATTCTTGGTAATTTTACCCTTTTCTTAGTAAATACACCGTGATTTTTTTTCAGTGTAAATCAAATTAAATATAGACGTACATATCATTTTCTAACAGAGATGGGGGAGTTACGCAGCGGCGAGGAATCGTTGAAAGAATTAGGATCCTGACGTCCGATTTGCTCTACGTTGGCAGCATTGCAAAGGGTAGGCAAGTTTATGCGACAGAACCACTCGATTATACAGATGGACTAGAATTGCAATTTAAGACCCGGGTCACATCAGGTTGTGTTCAATGACATGCAGAGAAAAAGACATTCCAAGTTTTCTCCATCCAAAACACCCAGTGAAATAGGAATGGACCACTAGACAAGGTACGAATTTAAGCATTCTGATACATGTTTCTTAACCAGAATTTTACGTAAAACACGACTCGCGCGATGAAAATTACTAAAACCAACTCCTACCGAAGATATTAACGTCTTTATTTCACATTGGTTACGAGGAATTTGAACTGCCCGCTCATAAGAAACTCAAAGCTCTGCGTGGGTCAAATCGCGCACTACAACGGTTTCGGCAGTCTTCTCTATCGAGCAATGTTCATTTCCCATCATGTGTTGTTGAAACTATAAGCAATTTGCTGTAGCTGAGCCAAAGAGTCAAGATTGAGGTTGCTAGATTTTTATATCACAGAGAGAGAGGTCATGATAAACGTTTAGCGCGCGATGTGAATCACGTAGAGCATTGAGTTTTCATGAGCGGGTGGTTTGAATTCACGCATCAAGAATCATTAAATATCTTCGTAAGAAGTTGATTTCAGTAATTTTCGTTGTGCGTATCGTGTTCTACGTGAAATTTTGGTTAGGGAACATGTATCAGAATGCTTAAATTCGTACCTTGTCTAGTGGCCCATTGCACTCAGTGTAAAGTAAAGAGAGCTTTGATTGTAGGGCAGGGGAATTTCGTGTACTTATTGAGCTTATTATCACTCTAAACTTTTTTCTTTTAAATTTGACTCGGTTTTCCGCGATGAAACTCACCCAGAATTTCGTTCAGACGGAGAGTAACGCGGAATTCATAACGCCGGACACACGAAGCACTTCGGGAGGTTAAACCGCGAAGCGGACGTAAAGTAGCCCTCTAGTTACGTATAATTCAAAGGAAATTCCTTATATCTCGCCGAATGTGCAGTCGACTTGAAACAGAGTCACAAAAATTTAGGGAATGTTGAAAAAGTTGTCGCTGAAAGACGGAAGTCAAGATAGCCGGTCTCTTTTTGATTATGAACGAGTAACACTGGCGATGTTGAATTCGTGCATCGTAAAATTCAGGTTCAGAGCTTCAAAGATCGCAATCGGTAGGCCGTTTCTGAGGATGCGACACAGGAAAGAATTCGCTCAGCTTCCGACATACCGCGGTACGTAAAATTGTCGTAGTATGCGCTCCACCTGCATCAAACTTTCGGCCTTAAACATGTCTCGTCTATTGCCGTGCTTGGTGAAAAGACCGAAGCCATCAGGCGTTGCCAAATTTCCTTTAACAAATCACGACTTTTCGGGAAAATTTGAGAATATTTCTCTCCCGATTTTTCGGAGGATTTCATTCGTAATTTCATCTAAAAAATCTGAAAATTCGAAAGGAAACTGTTCATAACTTTCTTTATAAATAAATATTTTCTGAAAGGAAGTTTGGCAACATTGGAATACTCATACGGCGTTTTTACTCAGCACAGTAGTCTGAGTCGCCGTGTCACTGGCTAGGAGTTTGGTCTCATGCTGGTATGCTAAATGACCGTTAGGAGAAAACCTCATCTTATTAGGAGTCACACTGTGGATCAGAACGAGTAATATTCGACGGGATTGAATGTTTATGGTGGTTCGCACGATTCAGTGTCTGGGTGCGGATGGTGAAAGTGAGAAAATGAGGAGGGTAGACGCGACGCGACGGAACGGATCTCATCATCAAATTAATTGGATTGACAATCCGCCGAGCACGCATCAAACAGATCTCAAACGCGAGATAACTTATAATGAAACCCTACGACCTCCGAGTCGTGTCAAGCGCCTCGTCCGACAAGGTCGTCAGACTGCACAAAAAAGAAACTTCAGAACAGGAATTTCACCGTTTAAAATCTACAATTACATTTCACCCCGACTTCTAGTTCAGGAATAGGTTTTAATGGTGATACACTGGAAAAAAAAACACATTGGATCTAGAGTCCAGACTCTTGAAAACATCGACAAGAAAAAATACTCTTGATTCAATCAGATTCAAGCTTAAATCAAGAACCAAGCCTCTTAATTTGAGCGGATTTCCTTTGATTTAAGCTTGAATCTGCTTGAATCAAGAGTCCTTTTTCTTGTCAATGTTTTCAAGAGTCTGAACTCTAGATCCAATGTGTTTTTTTTTTTCCAGTGTAGGTGGAAATGTCCAAGAACAAATGTCCAGAGTAAAATAATGTCCAATAGAAGAAAAGTCCAAGAGTAAAAAATGTCCAAGTTTGTGGAATGTCCAGTAGTGGTAACGTCGCCAAAATTAAGAGTGCCCAAATGTCCTCATAATTTTATTAATATTATTGTGTCATTTACCTGCTGGTGAGAATTTTTCATACTTCCTCATCACTTTCGTAGCGGCTCGTTGTTTTAAAAATTGATTTTTTTTTTTACTTTGGACATTCTTGCACTTTTGACATTTATCTCTGGACATTTTGTCTTATTATTGCCGTTTTAATCAGTGGGAGCAGAAATCATGTGTAGTTCAAATCATTGCTTCGAGTCCATAAATGTGATAATGTATATTTCTACCAAAAGAAGAAGAAATCACTAAGAATCGTGGCGCGAACTGTGTCCAACAAGGTGATAGAATAGTGCTGAGTTTACACTATTTTGTGGGAAAAACAAGGCTGAAAAGTGCAAAAATTTCAATCAGAGTCAAAATTTTGAGCTTTAGTGAGTGTTAGTGCAAGACTGAGATGGAAAAGTGTTCAACTTATGCAGATGTAATACTCCAATACATCTGTCTGAGCTGAACACTTTCCCATCTCAATAAAGCTCAAAATTTTAACTCTAATTGAAATTTTTGAACTCTGGCATTGTTTTTCCTGAGAAATAGTGTGGACCGAGCACTATTTTACCACCTTGTTCTTTCAGAAGCATAATGCATTTCACTACTGCTCGGAGTCCGTCACTCCGCCTCATATTCGTATGCACTACGACATATAACTCCGGTAAACTAACAGCCCGTTTCTAAAGAGCCATGCACAAAGTGGCCCATTTTTGGGCCCTCGAAATTGGGGTCGGAGTGAGGTTTTTTTTTCATCCTTAGGGTGACCCTTTACACATACTAAAATTTCAGATTGAGTATACGCACCGTTTCCGAGTTATGGGGGGGGGGGCAAAGTCCCCGATTTTCACCCATTTTTGCAGGTGTTTTAATGTCGAACTCCGGCTGTTACGAGGTACCA
>NW_017566728.1:4706439-4781524 GCF_001854935.1 Bemisia tabaci
TTGCCCCCCCCCCCCCCATAACTCGGAAACGGTGCGTATACTCAATCTGAAATTTTAGTATGTGTAAAGGGTCACCCTAAGGATGAAAAAAAACCTCACTCCGACCCCAATTTCGAGGGCGTTTTTGGCCCTTTTTGTGCATGGCTCTTTGTATTATGGACAATCTTTCGAACACTAGAAGCCTAATTCAATAGAATTTTTAGCTCTAACACCTTTTGGTCCATTTTCTCAACAGTTCATTTCTTCAGTTACTGCCCTCTTCACGAAAAGAATTTGTTTGTTGGATCAATAGAAATTACTATTATAATTCCTGGACGAAAATTCAAAATGAGTCAACCTCACATCTCCTTGACCCAAACGGCAATTCTGTCGTTTTAAAGAGAATCCATGTCACTTGAGGAATAATTCCGTTCTACTCAAAAAGGCTTCTCGTCCCCAGAATTATTGACTGAAATATTTTTCTCAGTGTGAATCAGTAACATCACTATGGTCATCCGTGGTGCAGACGGCATGCAAGAGTTTTCGCTCTAACTGGCAACATTGCAACGGTATTGCAATGAATACCGATGCGTCTCAACGTCACTTGCAAATGGCAATTGCCGTTCCATTATTTACGATAATTTCCCATTGTCCCCCCCCCCTCCCTTTTTCCGGGACTGGTCCTGCAGCCTGGAGTACCTTTGTGCAAGAATGAAGATAAGGTCTCCAGCTGAGCATCCTCTCTGCTCTCCGAGGGCACGGCCGGCCGGGCCGCGAATGCCGATAAGCACCCCCGTTGGTCACGCCAATTACGCACATCAAATTATGCTCATCGCCCGATTTCGGCGGGACGTGATGTAAATGGCGGCAGAATACCGGGGAACCCCATTGCAAATCAAGTTGCTTCATCATATTTTACGCTTAAAATTATTTTAAAAACTACAGATAGACATGAAACTACCAGAGGTGACAGATCGTTCATTTATCATTTGCCACCAAAAATCAGGAAAAAATACGATTTTATTTAGATACTGTTCATTTTTTTTTTCAGGGTGCATATAGATTAATTTGAGCAGAATGGAGTGAAGTTTTTTGGAAAGCAACTCCTTTTTACTGTGAAATTTTTTTTTTAACATCTCACGAAGAGATGTTTGTGTTCCAAGATTGAAATTGTAAACGACTACAACGGCTTGATCTGTTAATTTTTGAGAAAAAAGACAAATTTGCACCAAGAACCTTCTAAAAAGAAGAATGGTTTGATTTCCCTCTCGAAAATACAAACAGAGCCAAATTGATGCGGGCAAAGGAACCAACTGCACACACCTTGCTCGCCAAAAAAACTTGGTTCATTCTTGCGGGCTGATTATTGAAACTGATGCACAAAGCGATAAACAAAGAGGACAAACGGAGCATGCAGCGATCCTATTGGTTGAAACGGGTGGTTGTTGATTATGGACTAATTGTAGGGTCTCTCGTAAGTTGCCGTTAGTTAGTAGTCTTATTACTCATCAGTGGCACGGCGTGCTTCCCGATATGTCGATTGATCTGCTATTTAAACCTATGGAAAAGTATCGACAAACAGGATGTTCACAACGAACACCTTAACAATCGATTCTTTGCCACGGCTTCAAATGGGGAATCATCGATAGTTGATCAATCACGCCTCGCCACTGTTACTCATGCCTCTTTGTGCATTGCAACCACCGATCGCTTCCACCGATAAAATCGCTCCAAGTCCATTCGTCTTCTACGTCTATCGCTTCGTCTATCAACTTCAACAAACAGCACAGAAGAAAATAGATGGTGCTGACGACAAAACCTTCACAGGGCTCCTGCAGTTCCTTTGTTACACTTACAGAATTTTTCTGTTGTGAGAACAGAACTTTGGTCTGAACTCTGTTCTCACTACCAAAGTTCTGATCTCACAACAGATCCATAGTTCGATCCATATGTTAGGAAGAATGAAATTGAGGTTTTACCTGGTCCGGGACAAGAGGTGTGCTTCTTGCTGTCGAAGGAGCTGCCGCTGAGGACGGTCTCGGCGTCGCTGCCCCGCCGGCCGGCTTTCCACATGATCCCCGTGCGCCGCTTCCGGATACCATACGTGTGGACAGGAACGATCAACTTAGGTCTAGGGATGAGGAAGTCATCCGGGTTGGAAACCGCGGCGGCAGTGGCGGTCGACGGGGGCGGGAGCGGTGGCGGCGGGGTCTCCGGCGGCCGACTCGCCTGGTCGAGGACGATCGTCGTCTTGTAGTCGGCGTCGATGGAGAAAGACTCCTTGAGGAACTTGGCCGGGCTGTCCGGCGACGGGGCGCCCCCCGCGGGCTCCTGGCACCCGGGGCAGTTGAGCTCGTCGTCGCCGGTGGCGGCATCCCAGTCCGCGTAGGACACATCAGTCTTGGATAACTTGGGCTGCACCGCGAACAGTTTCGTCTCCGGCACGAGCACGTGACTAGAATTGTTTAACAGTACCGAGGGCGTCCTCTTGAGACTCGAGTAGGACTTGAACTCGGGCGGGACCCGCTGACGAGCACGTTGGGGTCGGTCTTCAGCCTCCGGTTCTGGTTGGGGGTTGTTGACGAAGAGGCCGTCTTCGAGGCTCACCTCGTTGCTGGGCTTGGGGCCCGGGCGGGTGATCTGGTCGAGGCGGAGGCTGGCCAGCATCTGGGTCACTTTGGCGTTGTGCTCGGCGTCTTCATCGTCCCAGTCGCTCGGGTAGAGCTGCTCCGAGCTCGTCGCCGACGATGCCTTGGCCCCGAGGTAGATCCCCGACGGGCTGCCCAGGCCTAGCTGCTGGGTGCACTCCCGCCAGCTGTCCTCGTACTGGGGCTTCCGCTCGTACAGCTCGCACGCCGGCGTCGCCCGGCCAGGGTACGGCCGGATTTTCATTCTGCCTTCGCTATAGAACCGCAGTCATCGTCTCTTCAGCCCGACTTGGCTATCACGTAACTCCTTGCAAATCCCACACTTTCTTCCGCCTTGAAACGCAGTGAAAATATTTTCGTTAAAATTATGATTCCTCACTTCGGCGGGCTGCTCTTGAGACATCGGAGTATTTTTGGTTCTTGGCATAATCGCGAAATTTGTGGCCAATTTTATGCTCAACAAGTTGTTCCTCGAACATCATTAAGGGCCTTTCATGAGATGCGTAACGCTAGCTCGAGGATGATAACGTTACGCCATTTTGTTTCTACACATCAAAGGATAGGGGCCTACGCAGTCATGCTAAGGAAGAACACCGTGTGAGCCGTCAGACGTTGCCAAATTCCGTCGATAAAAACCGAATTTACTGGGAAATTTGTAAACATTTTTTATCAAAATTTTCAGACAATTTTGTGAGCAATTTAATCTGAAATATCTGAAAATTTTAGGAAAAAATATGCATGAAAATCGCCAAAAATACACACGTTTTATCGAGGAAAATTTGACAACTCACGAATGTCCATACGACGTTCATCCTTAGCACGGCAGTACGTCACAAAAACATTACTAGAGGGAAGAGGGGGTCAAAAAAACCAAGTACCGTTGCCTATTGAGGTGAAAAGTAGCATCAACTTTTGCCAGACCCAATTATGTTTCTTGGATTGTTATTTCTTAACCTCCAACTAACGTGCTGGAACCTAAGAAAACGTGTGAGTAAAAAAAGAGACGCGATGATGATTACGAATCGGCGAGGAACTCGGTCGGATGCGAATCGACGCGGCCACAATTTCGGGAAGCGCAGATTCGATGAACCCGACGACGGACACGTGACTTTCGTGCCCCGCTTTTACGGCGCGGACTTGATTCTGTCACGTGAGCCAATGGCGCCGGTAAAACACGAGACGCCAACTTTACGAGCGGAGAAACTGCTCGCTACTGATGCACGCATGCAGCACGCGGAGCTCCATTCGAAAAAGCTATAAGCCCAGCTCGGCGCACAGAGGAGTTTCCATACAAATTCTTTCCACGAAAAATTTTAAGTCTTTCTAAATCGAACACATGCGATGTTTTCAATCGACCTAACGATTCAAGGTTCAACGGAAAAATTCCCGTATTTGTCAGGCTTTCTCTGACTATTCAAAAAGCTATCACCCTGCAAGAATTTTATAGGATTCGAAAATTCGAAAAAAAACATGAAGGTACATCCAAGGGCATTTCAAGGCGTCGCGAATCCTGTCTTGGACTTACTTTGAAAAGCTCGCTATGAGCCATTTGAGCTTGCGAAAAGGGCGAAAGTGGGTCATTGCACCACCGTCGAGGGAGCGCTGGAGAGCGCAGCCGTGCTAAGTAAAAACGCCGTAAGAACATCCGAATGTTGCCAAATTTCCGCTCAAAAAGTATTTACTCTTGAAGTAGGTTATAAGTATTTGTCCTTGAAATTTTCAGACTTTTTAGATCTAAATTACGGACGAAATTCGCTGAAAACTCGGAGGAGAAGTATTCATAAATTTCATTGAAAATTTGTGATTTGTCAAAGAAATTTCACCAACGCGCGA
Source organism: Bemisia tabaci (assembly GCF_001854935.1). Taxonomy (NCBI): domain Eukaryota; kingdom Metazoa; phylum Arthropoda; class Insecta; order Hemiptera; family Aleyrodidae; genus Bemisia; species Bemisia tabaci. Next base: position 4,710,900 of record NW_017566728.1, read on the forward strand.
TGGCTTAAACGGCGTTATTCCATGGCACGGTAGAGCAAGAGGTTCCGGAACGCGACTTACGGTGCAAGAAGCTCTAATTACGGAGCTGAATGAAGGTGAAGATGTGCCTCGAATAAATGGGCTCCACGGATCGTTTATTTATTCGGCTCCTTTCCCGAGACGGAGCCACCCTCGAGGTTGCCAGGCTATGCGATAAAATGTGGATATTTCACAAATCTCAAATGGGTTTTGGTGGGGAAAGTGCGAATTTTTTATCACTATCTGTCAACAATGGCCACCCATGACGCCCGGCGCGGCCATTTATCGCTGGATGCTCCTGCCGCTCTTTCCACATCCGACATCCGTCGAGATCCGAGGAAAATCCGCCCGTAGAACTCACCCCGTAAGGGCGTATCTCCACTTACGCATGAGCCCCAGAAAGAATGGATTGACACGTAAAACAGGGTTCACGTGGAACTTGAGATACGCCCTTACGCTGGAGGGGCGACGTCGGGTCTAATAACGTTGAAATATTGCTACCGTGCTGGAAAAGAGTTTAAAATAAGTTCAAACTCTCCTGTAGCTACCGTAGTTGCAATAAATCCAACTCATTTAATAAAAATAGAACTTGAAGAGCTTCAAGTTTCTGGCAGTTAATTTGCGCTACGATAAATTTTGATTTTTGGAGGTTGATCGTTAGAGACCAGCATAAATTTACATTCAGTATGTGTTGCCTGCAATAAGTTACAGAGATGTTGCTTTCGACGGCAAGAGTCTATCTTTCAAAATTTGTATCTGCAATGAAGTCTAAATTTTAGAGGCGATTTTTCTTTGAAAATTGTCTTCCTTCTGCACGCTTTCAAGCATCCTGAATCCTTTCGCGATTATCCTAACGATTTTTCCTGAAGTTCAGAATACAACATGTAAGCTTATTCAAGCGATTGATTCCAGAAGGGTTTAAAACTGCAAACTCTGAACTTCCTCTCACGGGAAACACAGAGCTGTGAAAATACGTCAAGCCATAAAAAATTTTGAAATGGAAAAAACCTACAAATGATGGTGTTACGCACTTTCCAGAAAAAAGGGGCAAAAGCGCAATGGCTGTCATGAATAGTTCTGGTAGATTTCCACCGCTCGAAAAGGGTATTCTCGTCTTCCACGCATTTCGTATGCCACACAGGTTTTACGAGTGAGCGTTCGGGGGAGCATCACTTGGATGTGGATATCTCAGGCGGAATAATTAGGTAATAACTACCGCTTTGAGTGCAGGATGCAAAGTGTATCATCGATACTTCCACTTACTTCCGCTCTATCTATGCCTCCCAATTAATATTTTGCATGACGTGATGCTAATCCACTATCTGGAACACGGTCATTTTTTATTACATTAAATAATGCCCCTTAAGAATCCAATAGGAAATATATTACTCAATATACTCATTATTTTCGCGATTTTTGGTAATATTTTAATTTTGGGCCCACTTTCCAAGAAGAATGTCTTGGTGTGCCACCACGCCTTGTTCCTCCTACCTTTATCAATCTACTTTAGACCTCTTTTTTACTTTTGAATGAAACTAAACACGATGGAATGAAACTGCCGCGCTTGGCGACGTCAATGATCCTAATTACGGATCAATTAAAGCGGTGACAGCTACGCGAGCGATGCGGGAGGATTTTTACGATGGGGGACCGGAGAGGGACCCCCGGGGGGGAGGGGGGTTGGGGACCGCGGAGCTTCCATCGTTCGTCGGTGGACCGCGACCGCATCGGCGGAATCAGTGCGAGTCATCGTTCATCGAGCGATGCAAGTCACCGTTTCTCGCTGCACTTTGCCCCGCGCTAATCCCCGTTCCCCGACTCCACGTTTAAAGCACCATCTTTCGAGCAGAGTCAAATCTAGACCTTGCCAAGTTGTGCCCCAGCTAGGAAGAGGGCACGTTCTATACTTGAATCAAACCGTCTTAGACCCTCACGATTCCAAAGCGTTACATTTTGCAGGAGGAGAATAAAACGTTCATAAAATAAAGCGCTCGATGAAGGGATTGAATTGTGGATTTAAGTTTGAGTGAGATAAGCTTCTTCATTATAATCTAAATTGGACGTATTTATTGTAAAATGAGCTATGTTACACGCAAACTCTATGCACGTAGTTCCTTTTGGCATAAATACGTCCAATTGTAAATTATAATGCTGACATTTTTTAGTTTTGTCTCAACTTAAAACACCCCGCTACCCTGTGAAGTGGGCTACTGGAGCGCTCCGGAGGCTCTGAGTCCCGCCACTCGGCCCTTTAGTCGAGTGCAGTACTCCTTTCCAAACCACAGAAATACGTATCTGGATGAAGATGTTCCGAAATTTTCGGTCCCGTCATACTCTCTTCCAGGGAAGAGCTAATTTCATTGCTTGGCATGTTCTCAAAATGTTCTTCAAATAGAGAAGAAAGAGATTTGTATTCCCACTTTAACAACTATGAACGGCGGAAAATGCTGGACTACCGAATTGAACTCGGCGTGAACGGCCCGTTTCTAACACTGTGAGAGGCTGCACCCATATGGCAATACTCTCCCGATAAAGATGAAGATGATCCACCGAGTCCGCAAAAACTGGAGACGCTGGAGCTGGGATCCAATCTCTGCGGGAATCGGAGGAATAATGGGTGCTAATCGGCCCAACCCGAGCCGGAGAAGACGGGCGTTCACGGAGAGTAAGGATGTTATAGGTCGCTCGCAGTGCTCCAGACCCGAGTGACCGCGTCAAATGCCCATTGCCCGATGAGCGAAATGAGCTAAGCAGGTCAATAGCACACCGCATCCCGCATCGGGCCCGGGTCCGCCGTCCCACTGCAGTTGCAGTTCGCAGTCGCAGCCTGGACCAGATAACCCGAGTTATTACCACTCTCCTACCATTGGACCCCGATGCATCCACGCTCCTGGACTCAAAGCCGTCGAAAATCGCAAATCGATTGGATCTTTTTGGATCACAGCTACGTGATCGATACATCCTTATCTTGGCCATGCTTTTTATCGATCGACGTCATTCGATATCGATTCAAAAATCGAGCCGCAGCTTCACTGGACCACGACCGACTGCGGAAAACTTGGTTCGTCGGCGACTGGACCGGTGCGCTGGACCGTGTTCGTTTCCGACTTCGGTTCTGCTCGCGACGTCTTCCGGAAATCGCACTACATTTTGCGGAGAATGGAGATGTTGCATGTGCGAGGAATTTGCGATTTGACTAGTGATTCTCGTGTAAAACGTCGCGAAAAACAGGATGGTGCCACTGGTTTTCTCTGAGATCATCTCCCAAGCTCAAAATAAGCTCTCAAGTTGAGGCCAAAATGGAGGGGATATCCCACCCTACTCTGAGAGTCCACCTCTAGATCAAGACAAACTCTCCATGCAAAGATAGGGAGCATATACACTGACAGGGCTGCCACTTTATTTGGGGACTCCAAAACTGAAAACACGGCAACCCTGTTAATGTATTTGCTCCCTATCTTTGCATGAAAAGTTTGCCTTGATGTAGAGGTGGACTCTCAGGATAGCGTGGAATATCCCCTCCATTTTGACCTCAACTTGAGAGCTTATTTTGAGCTTGGGAGTTGATTTCAGGGAAAACCTGTGGCACCATCGTGTTTCTCGCGAACTTTTACAAAAGAATCTAGTCAAATCGCAAATTCCTCACACATGTAACATCTCCATTGTTTGCATTGTTAGCAATTGGGTGCATACGCAGCCTCTGAAAAAAGTTGAACTTTCATTTTTCAGCAAAATGAAATTTAACTTTGAATCTCTGGTTGCGGCGAATTTTTGTTGAATCCATCCAATTTTGGTCGCTCTATAAAACAAGAAACGATTATAAATCATTCTCATAGATTCAGAAAAGTTATAACCCTTGGATATCATGGTAACTAAAAGGTAGCTGGGTTCTGATACAGGCCATTCGCAACATAAAAGCCACTCTCTCCTTACTTGTCTCCACCAGTTTGTCCACTAGCGCACCCCAGTGACCTTAGCGCTCTCCGGAATTTACAACTTCCGGACTGAGACCGTCCACGTATAACGCAACGCACCTCTATGGAGGGGAACGCGAGATCCGGGCGTAGAAATACGCATTACGTAATAATTCGCGAGTAGCCCTCGTGCCCGTCACTTAAGCTAAAAAAATTCGCCGGCAGACTTCAAACCGATGACGACGACGAAGACGAAAATTAACTAACAGGAAGGGGGAAAAAATCTTCTTCTTCAGCAATTCTTTTGACAAAAACACCCTTCTAGACGAGTTTTGGTAAGTTACTCCATATTCAGCATCATCATCATCGGTAAGAAAGTTATTTCGGAAAAATAAATGTTACTGTCCACAAGACGTTTTTCCTCTCAGGGAAGAGCGAAACTACTTTTCAATGTTATCAAATTTCTCCCCGCATATTGCATTATTACGAAGAAAATGTTCCGAAGAAACTCGAGGACATTTCCTACTGAAAATTTCACAGATTTTGCCGCTGATCTCACGCAAAAATCAGTAATATTTTGGACAAAAATTGCCCGAGTACATTCTTGTAAAAAATCGAATTATTTGTGTGAATGTTGCAACCTTGGAATGTAGTTACTTTCCTTTGTATAGAAAAGGCGTAAAGTTCAAAAGGGGTCGAGCAGATTTTTCTCGAAACAAGGTTATTTTAACCTTAAAAAGTTCAAAGTGCCGTATCGCCGATTTTATTTGACATTTTTGGGGTTTTCCATTTCAAAATTTTTTTGGGGGCCTCCTCTATGCCGCAGTATCAGTAACTGTGAACAGTAACTGCGGTTGGGCTGACAATCTTGAAAGTTCCGGAACTACAATACGAGCCGCGCGACACAGATTCAAATAATTTACCGTTTACAATTCCATTCCCGGAAATTTTACGGACTCCCCGCTTTTTACCGGCACTAAACACCCCACATGCAAAATAGGCGTAAACTTTCTTCCGGCCGGAGTGCAAGCTCCGAATCGCGGTGGGCCGCAACGAATGCGAATGAACGGCCAGGAAGTGCAGGCTGCGAGTTTTTCTTCCGTCGGATCGATTCGGACTTCGAGATATCGATGTCCGATGCTGCATCCGTTCGGGGGTCACCAAGCTGAAAATCGATGCATCGCTGTGGTCGGGTGAGGCCGCCTCGGACGCTGTACACGGATGGCCTGCGGGAGAACTTTCCCTGCGGAAACGGTGTCGCGGAAACGCGATTGAAATTACGCGAACAATGGCCGCTGCGCTGCGGTCGCTTTCGTTCTTGTCGGAAAATTCGAGTTGCCTGGCTCGTGTTTGTATGGGAGGAAACGAAAATCGCCCGGCCCGGCGACGATGAGGATTCATTAGAGCGGCTAGATGGACCTATACTTTCGTGCTAAGGAAGAACGCCGTATGATCCTTCGAGAGTTGCCAAATTTCCCTTGATAAAACATGTATTTTTGACGCAATTTAAACATATTCTCCTTGAAATTTTCAGTTATTTCAAAATAGCGTGCAGAATGGTCTAAAAATGTTGGGAATAAGTATTAACAATTTTCCCAGTAAATTTGGTTTTATCAAGGAAATTCGGCAATGTCTGAAGGCTCATACGGCGTTCTTCCTTAGCACGGCAGTATAAGAATCCACGGTGAAAGCTTGGAATCCATTCTAGCAATTTGGCTTTACACGATTTCGTTCATTCAGATGTATGTAAAACAATCGATATTTATCGCTGCGGCCCCACCTGTAATTGCTTTTTTACGATGGATACAATAAAAAATTTGGAGGTGTCTGAAATGTTGTAAATTTCATCTTTAAAATGATACTGCTAGGAAAACTGAGTGCGAAGATATCCTCGGTTTCTAAATTGGACAATTATTGGAAAAAATATGAAAAAAATGGTGTATTTCTTTCGAAAAATACACTAATAGCCTAATCTACTAAAATACATGTGTTCAAATGGAAGGAAAATGTCCTCATGAGACGGCACATTCTCTCACTTTTAAATCTATTTTTCTCCAATTTCTCATGTCAGAAAATTATTATGAAAAATACTGCGGACTCAGCTCATTAAGCACTCTCAGACGAAGCAATAAAATTTTGTGTGCAAATTCTCCATTGCTGGAAAGCTGTGTTTCGCTCCTGAGAGAGTCGAAAAACCCGTGGCTTGATTACGACGCTTTGAGGACTCAAATCATGTTCTGCATTTTTACGGAGACATGAATGGACGAATAAAAGGGAGTATTGCGGTTAGTTTTGTTTTTTTTAATTCGTTTAAAGAAACTTGAAAAAAATTATTAAGTCAGTGCTATTAATTAGCCTGAGTCGGGCGCGGTTACTGTATAAACACTGATTGGCCTCATTAAAAGGACAGTAAAAACCAATGAAAAACCAGTTTTGTGAATAAAATGCAGCTTCCTTAGTATGCTGATCATAACTTAGACATCACGTAACATTTCGAACGAATTTCCAGTGCTCATAATTCTTGATATTTTGGTTTCAAAAATGAAATATTTGTGTTTCTTGCCATTCGTTTTGACCCAAATCCATCCTCTACGGATTGGATATCGGTTATAAAGATGTTTAGCAAACGCATGAGCGTTCACCTTCAACACCAAATTTAAAGCATAATAAATGGGTTATTTTCACAAAACGTATCGAAGGCTCTAATACCAACCCTCGGAGGTAGGAGGGGTTCTCTCGTCCGATTTGCCAGAAAAATCTTTCCACCCGTAGTGTCTTCTAATTTACAATTTAGAAGGCGTAAAATTGGCGAGAAGGGCCTATGAAAGTACGAAAAAGAACGTATTCCGTGTAGGAATGCTGATCCATTCGAGAAATACCTATTGCCTTGTATTGTTAAGTCTACTGTCTACTGTTTCAAATCTCTCTGATTGATATTCAATACGTATTATTCATAATGAGAACATAATATTTCTTCCCCGGAATGCTCTCTCTGAAAAAAAAAACCAACTCTCGGATCTTGGATCAAATCTAATTCCACGCAACCGACTTATTGGGTCATGAGAGTCCTGAAAATTGCACGTGCAGTAACGAACTTAAGAATATTTACTTTCGCATCGAATTTCAGTAACACCACACCACTCCGCCGCGACACAAGAATAAGCAGCATTGCTTAACACAACGCATAAAACGCCAATCTACTGGTTGCCTGCATCGAGCCTTGTTATGGGGCGATTACCGCAATGCGTAATCTAGATGGGGGCGGGCGGGGCCTCCGGGGTCTCCGGGGAAANGGGGGGGGGGGGGGGTTCAGGCGTAATCCTCTCGCAGATTTAGCAATTGAACCGTAGGTAGGTGATTTGCGCGGGGCCTAAATGGTCACTTTCACTCGGGCACGGCCGAGTCGGGGTGCCGTGTTTTGATGTTTGTTGTTTAGTCGGACAGTCGATCGTTGGATGATGGCGAGGAATTCCGCTGCCGCGGTGAAAGTGGGCGCCTGGCATGCTCGGCAACCCGCCACGCATCGGGTCTCGTGTTCATCACTTTCTCCGCGACGCGAGGCCACTCACCGAGTTTGGGCCGATTCTCGGGACTTCTTTTACTACGCTCGTCGAATGAGGATTAGAGAGAAAAAAAGTGCAGTTCGCTTGCCGTTTGCGGGCATGCAAGTCGAGCACTCTTACCCGTGAGTGGTTTTACCTATTAACGATTACCTGCTAACCTATTTACCGAGGGCAGGAGGGTACAGAACCTCTACGTAGAAAACCTTCATTAAAAAGCATCTGGGTGAAAAGGGGCTAACAGCAACCTTTGACAGTTGCACCTACAGCACTCGTTGTCAACCCTCAGTAGGAGCCTACGATAGAAAAAAGTTTCCGAATGCAATACGGAATATTCGTTTCAAAACTACGTAAATCCACCCAACTATGTAACTTTGATAAACTTCGAACTTAAATACACCGAAATTTTGAAAAAAAAGAAAATAAATGGGAATAGTTGAGAGCTTTTCCTAGCTGGTTGCAGATTTTTTCCTGTCAAAACTTCAAAATCAAGAAAAAATAACAATGGCATAGGCAATTAAAAGGCAGCGTGAAAAATGTCAAACCCTACCTCAGAGGATCAACATTAAAAAAACTCGAAATTTTGCTTACTCCAATTTTGACCTTTTTCTTGTTTCGATAAAAATATTTCGAACGAGAAATTTGGATGCTGGTCTTCATTTCTGGTATTGAGCCTCACGGAGAAGTACAACCTCAGACATCTTTTTAAGCATTTTATCATGATATGTTTTTGTCTCTCGACTCGGTCCAATTGGACGTATTTCTACCAAACGGAACTAAGTGCATTATGACGTGAGCCCTGTCATGCATACATTCTTATAGGCCTCAGGGCTCATGTCTTAATGCACATAGTTCCGTTGGGCAGAAATACGTCCGATTGTAAGTTATGTTACGATCGGATGCATGCATGAACCTCGGAGCTCGGGCGCAAGCCGGGATAACTTATGATTTATTTATTCCCTCCCACTTACTCCCCAGTCGGGACGGGGGGATGCGTTGGTCGATCCTCGGACAGAGAAGCTCTCTGACGGTAAAGGGGGGGAGGGGGGGGAGTCGGGAGCTTTGTGTTCAGTGCTCGGTCCGTTACTATTCCTTCCGAGTCACGGTGACGCGGACGCAGATTGATTGGGTGGCTTGTCAGAGAGGCTCGTGGCACCGAGTTGAATCAACCGGGACAAGGACAAAGGCCCGGGATTATCGCTCCGGTCGGGATCCGAGTCAACGCAGAGGAGTGCGTCAAAGTGACTCAAAAAATTCCCCGCTCCTCGGATCGTTTCCAGGCTTCAAAAGAGGTTTAAAAAAACTCCGTACAGCAGAGACGGTAAAAATTAGCAGACATAACGACAAGGAATGCTGCAATGCGGAATGCTCACAATATTTTAATGAACCGTATCCTACACGGAACACGGAGAAAAAAACTTCGTGCATGGGGCCCGAAGCTGAGGTCACATAGATCTCTGAAGTTCTCTGATCACGCATCCGAAAACTTGAGGTCTAACTGCCGAGGTTCGGGTCAGACTGCTGAAGTTCTCGGTATGTACCGAAGTACTTCAGATGTGTGACCTGAACTTTGGCAGTTGGACCTCAAGTTTTCGGATGCGTGTTCTAAGAACTTCAGAGATCTCACGACCTCAACTTCGGGTCCCACGCACGAAGTTTTTTGCTCCGTGAAGAAATAAGAGGTAGGGGTTAAGTCTCAACTTATAGACATCTCCAATTAATTGTGGTAGTACCCCACTGACTTGGGTTCCTAACCCAAATTTTGTGACACAACCACAACTTGAGCTGCGGTACCACCAAAATTAATTGGAAATGTGCATTTGATCCAACAATTAGGGCTCTTCCACGATTTGAGAGGATAGCCCCTTACACTTATTTTCGTGTTGCACAACTTTTTTTAGCAACATGCAAACTAGGGTGCAGAAAATGCTCAACGCAACAGCCATGCGGATAGAATGCGAGGGAATCTGTGGATTCGAAAGGAATTTTTTCCTGGATCTCCCTCCCCCTTACCGATTTCAAAGTGTCTGGATCCGCCTATGAATCCTCATTAGGAGAATCCGAGTGTTGACTTTTAAAAGTAATTTTGACGGATTCGGGAAGATAGCTCACGTTGTCTAGTTTTTTCTCATTTCGGGAAATCCTGACTAAATCCTGATTTTTCCTGATTTTTGACTGCTAAATCCTTATTTCATAATTCTTCCAATCCTGATCAAATCCTGATTTTGAATGTAACTTCGCAAAGATAGCTCGATAAAAAAATCCGATCGGACGGACGACTTATCTTAAATCCTGATTATACGACTGATTTCCTCTCAAATCCTGATGGAATCGGGATTAAATCCTGATAAACCTCAAATCCTGATAGAATCGGGAAAGTCCTGATGTTAGACACCCTGTAGCAGTTCGGGGTAGTTTTTTCTTCATGAAATATTTCACCCTGAAGACAAAATCGATCTGATTGACGCAGTTCGGTTGTGGCAACCGTGTGTGAGCGTGGCGGCTCGCGCGGACGACTCGTGCGAACGAGCGGCTCGGCCGGGCGGACGGTCATTGTGAAACGTAACCTGGAAAAATAACCTGTAACCTGTTGCACGGTTAACCGGAGCTTTATGTAACCATGGAAACGGTATCGTCATGTGCGGTGTGCAGTGTGGAGTGTGCGCGCTGCTCGCGGTTGCAGAGTGGCCGAATTACGGGTCGGATCGGATAGGGCACAAATTCAGGATAGGTTGGCGACCGGGTCATTAACTGCCGCGAAGGTGGCACGCTTCGGAGGGTGGAGCGAGCCGCTGAAAAATATCGGCTCCATAAACTTACACGCCGCTACACTCGTAAATATGTTCGCCGTGTGGTATTATGCAAATCCGCGCCGAGTTGCCCCCGCCCCCTGTCTTACATACTCCCGTCCCCGGCTCGGGAAAACACCGTATCAACATTTCAACGTTGCCGAATTTCCTCTTGATGAGGGTTCCTAGCCGAATGGAAAACCTGGAATGGGTCTGATACCAGTGACGAGGCGTGCATGATCGATTATCGATATTTCCCCATTTGAAGCTATGGTAAAGCATCGATTATTAAGGTGCGTTGCATACCGTTGCGAACACCCTGTGTATCGATCTTTTTCCATGGGTTTAAATGGCAGATCAATCGATATATCGCAAAGCACGCCACGCGACTGCCTGATACTCAAAACTTTTAGGCATATTAGAAAAATGGAGAATTTGCAGGTGTCTGAAAGATGAATTTCGTGTTTAAGCGGACGCTACCAAGTGAGCTGAACACGAGGATACCCTTGGTTCTAAATTGAACAATTATTGGAGGAGATATGACAAAATAACCTAATCTGTTAAAATACATGTGTTTAAATGGGAAATGCCGCCAGATGACGTCACTATTAGGCGGTAAATTTTCTCACTTTTAAATATATATTTTCATACTATTTCCAGTTGCAGAAAAATATTATAGAGAATACTGCAAAATCAGTTCTTTAGGCACTTTCAGATGAAGTAATACAAAATTTGCGTGCAAATTCTCCATTCCGTTTAAAATTATCTGCAAATTTTAAAGGAATAAATTAATAAATTTTCCTGAAAATTCTAGAAATGGGAAGAGCTTTGGCAACATGTGAAAGTTCATACTACGTTTTTCCCTCAACTCTTCTCTCTACTCTGCCGGATACCGAGGTGCACGGCGCGGCGGAGGTATCGAGCCGCGGTCCAGTGTTTATCATCAGCAATCGCTGTTATCCCGTTTGAAGATATAATAAAGAATCGATTATTAAGATGCTCAATGCGAAAACCATAATAATCGATCCTTTTCCAAGGGATTAAACGGCAAACCAATCGATTTATCGCGAAGCACAAAACGCCACTGCTGCAGTGCGAGCTCATTTTTCAGGATGCCGTCCCAACATTCATAATTTTCTCCCACGGGAGGGTGGCAGTCGCAATTACTCTACCGGTGAAATCCCCATATACATTCTCTGAGACAGGAGTGTGAATGTGTTTACGGTCAAATCCCGAAAGATGGAATCGGTTAATGGTAGAAGTCAGTGGAGGGGACCGCTGCTCAGAGGGATTCATACGCGAAGTGAAATAGACAAATATTAGAATTATTTTGGCTAGAGCTGATTTCACAGTATTTTTCATATTTTTTTTTCTTAAATGGGAAATAGTATAAAAATATATTTAAAAGTGAGAAAATGCACCGCCTAGTGACGTCATCTGACGGTATTCCCGTTTAAACACATGTATTTTAGCAGATTAGATCATTTTGTCATATCTTCTCCAATAACTGTTCAATTCATGAACCAAGGGTATTCTCGTGATCAGTTCACTGAGTAATGGAGATGTTGCATGTGTGAGGAATTTGCGATTTGACTATAGATTCTTTTGTAAAAGTTCGCGAGAAACACGATGGTGCCACTGGTTTTCTCTGAAATCAACTCCCAAGCTCCAAAAAGTTCTCAAGTTGAGGCCAAAATGGAGGGAATATCTCACGCTATCCTGAGAGTCCACCTCTACATCAAAACGAAATCTTTATGCAAAGATAGGGAGCGAATACATTGATAGGGTTGCACACTATTTGGGGACTCCAAAACTGAAAACACAGCAACCCTGCTAATGTATTTGCTCCCTATCTTTGCATGGAGAGTTTGTCTTGATGTAGAGGTGAACTCTCAAGATAGCGTGGGATATCCCCTCCATTTTGGCCTCAACTTGAGAGCTTATTTTGAGCTTGGGAGTTAATTTCACTGAAAACCAGTGGCATCATCGTGTTTCTCGTGAACTTTTACACAAGAATCAATAGTCAAATCGCAAATGCCTCACACACGCAACATATCCATCTCCACTTAAACAAAAAATTCATCAAATTTCAGACACCTGCAAATTCTCTACTTTACGAGGAACAGAGGATTCTCGCATTAAAATTTTCCGCTCGGGCGCAATTGGGTCTACTTACTCGAAGTTCATTTCTGCACTAATCATGCTCTCTTTGGTAACCCGGGAGCAAAGCTGAGGAGCGATGCCTGGTGACAAGACGGGGGGCAAAACGATGAGCGGACCCGGTGTCGGGCCTCGGGACGGCAACTACGAAGTGGCGATCGTGAGGAAGGACTTGCGGTCCGGGTCATTAATGCAACCGTTGTTCGAGTATCAAGTCAACCTACGAAGCTCCCCCTCCCCCCGTCCTCATGAGCTCCGTCTCCGGTCCCTGGTCCCGGTGCTCCCGGTCCCCTGCGGGAACTCCGGGCCCGCGCAGGTGGACACTCGGCGCTCCGCGCTCCGGAGATTATCGCGGCGGCGCGGATTATGAGGTCGCGGATGAATCAGGAATCGTGATCAGCCGCCGGATGACAACTTCATACCTCGCACGGTGCCCCTGAACTCACTTTAAATGCGACTTTGTTGTACATCAAAAATTCAAGTTGGAGGTTGTAGTGGGGTACTCCCTGATGGGTTTTTGGGCAATTTCGAAATAGGTTGTCGGAGCTCCTCGAAAAATAATCGCATTTTTGTGGTTTTTTAGGGGTAAAATAGCAAAATTGGCCTCGGGGCGACAAATGAAACCCCCTCTCCCTCATCCTTGCCTTGACCGATCTGAATTTTTAGTATGTTTTTACCTGGTATAAGATGGGACTTTTCTGAAATTTTCATGCCCATACAAATTTTTTTGCTCCCGCGGCAGCGTTGCCAAGTTGCGGACTCCAAAATATCGAATTAAATGATAAAATGAAGGTTTCGGAGTGTGACTTCCATTCAAAATCAAAAATTCAAATTGTAAGTTGTAGTAGGGTACTGCCTGATGGGGTTTTGGCCAATTTCGAAGTAGAGTGTTTGAGATTTTTGAAAAATAATCGAATTTTTGCGGTTTTTTAAGGGTAAAACAGCACACTGCGCACGGGGCGGCAAGTTAAACCTTTTCTCTCTCATCCTTGCCGTGACCGATCTGAACTTTTAGTATGTATTAACCTGGTATAAGATGTGACTTTTCTGAAATTTCAGATAAGATGTTCAAAGGATTGACTGCAACAGGGATAAGGTTTGGGGGGTGGGAGAAAGTTCTCAAATTCTACTTTCTGGTGATGGAGTAGATTTAAGAACTTTCTGTCAACCCGAACCGCTCGTTTTCCCCCGACTCATCGCTTTATCCGGCCTCTCTTTTTGAGTTAGCTGCACCCATCAAGTAAGTAATGGCATAATTTTCATGGTATCTAAATGCATAGAGTACAGAAGAACCGTAATAACCAATTCTGAACGAAATAAAAATCCAGCGCTTGAGGTTGCAACGCGATTTGGGTCATTTTGACGAATTTTAAATCGAAAGCTCGCAACACTGCAACTCTAAATTGTTCAAATATGCCTTTTCTTATCGAAAACTCTCAGATTGCACATTTTTCGTGAAATTTTGGAGGAAATCACACCTCGAAACCTTCATTTTATCATCAAATTCGATATTTTTGAGTCCGCAACTTGGCAACGCTGCCGCGGGGGGCAAACAATTTTGTATGGGAATGAAAATTTCAGAAAAGTCACATCTTATACCAGGTTAATACATACTAAAAGTTCAGATCGGTCACGGCAAGGATGAGAGAGAAAAGGTTTAACTTGCCGCCCCGTGCGCAGTGTGCTGTTTTACCCTTAAAAAACCGCAAAAATTCGATTATTTTTCAAAAATCTCAAACACTCTACTTCGAAATTGGCCAAAACCCCATCAGGCAGTACCCTACTACAACTTACAATTTGAATTTTTGATTTTGAATGGAAGTCACACTCCGAAACCTTCATTTTATCATTTAATTCGATATTTTGGAGTCCGCAACTTGGCAACGCTGCCGCGGGAGCAAAAAAATTTGTATGGGCATGAAAATTTCAGAAAAGTCCCATCTTATACCAGGTAAAAACATACTAAAAATTCAGATCGGTCAAGGCAAGGATGAGGGAGAGGGGGTTTCATTTGTCGCCCCGAGGCCAATTTTGCTATTTTACCCCTAAAAAACCACAAAAATGCGATTATTTTTCGAGGAGCTCCGACAACCTATTTCGAAATTGCCCAAAAACCCATCAGGGAGTACCCCACTACAACCTCCAACTTGAATTTTTGATGTACAACAAAGTCGCATTTAAAGTGAGTTCAGGGGCACCGTGCTCGAGCCTCATCACGCCCCCGCCCGAGTTCAGCTTCGCCGACTTTCGGCCTCCATTCTTTTGACTCCGTCCCGCACAGAGACAAGAGACCCTCCACTGGCCTCCTAGCGACAGGTGGAAGCTTTTACTTTCGGGGTTTCAACAATTCCTTATGGACAATTACTACACTGAGAAAAAAAGTTCGGTAAATCCGAACTAGTTTGGTTCATATGGAACCAAGATTTTGTTCGGTACACACGCCCGAAACATTTGGTCTGCTCAGCCGAACTTTTCGGTCCACTGAACCGAACTGTAAGAATTTATTATGGTTCGGTTGCACAAACCGAACAATTCGGTTGAACAGACCGAATAATTCGGTTGTATGTACCGAACAAAATCGTGGTTCCATATGATCCAAACTAGTTCGGATTTACCGAACTTTTTTTCTCAGTGTAGGGAGCAACAGTCATCACCCTAGTTTCGGCTGTTGACTTACCTACATGGTCGATGATGAGCTTCGGATGACGTCATGAGCCAAACAAGTTTCCGAAACGTCGGCCATTTTCGGCTTGTTTCCAAAACGAAACTGCCAACACGTTGTTGAACATCAACCATGTAGGTAAGTCAACAGTGGAGTGCTGAAGTCCCGAAAGTAAAAGCTTCCACAATGGCCAAGATACTAGTGGAGGGTCTCTTGTCTCTGGTCCCGCACAGAGACAAAACGTCATTCTCCGGACGAAGGAACCAGGGTGTCGACTAAAACAGGCTGGCCAAAAATCTGTACTTCTACGGTACTTTTTCAGTACATTTCCGAAAAATTCAGTACTTTTTCAGTGCTTCCGTTTGACGAAATTCGAAAATTTGAATTTCTCTCTCAAATTGCGACAAAAATGAAAAATTCCGGACCTTCTATCGGAATTTCCGCACTTTTTCAGTACTTCCGGACCGCCTTTAAAAAAATCAGTACTACTTCCGAACTTTCCGGACTTGTAGACATCCTGGGAGCGTAACTCCATATCAAGGTTGCAAAATTGACTAATACTATGAGTCAGTTGCGCTGGTCGAAGGAACCCGATTGGTAGGTTCTCATTGGATTCAAGAATGCCAGTTGAAGAAAATCAACCAATGTTATAGCTAAGAAAAATAGGTGGTGTATTTCACAAGATAAAAAAGTAGAAAACAGGATGAGACGGTAGATTACGTAAAACCAGCCATCTAACTGGGTTTCAACAAAGAGAGAAATTTGTGCTGGTTCGCTTTCGTCTTTTAAAAGAGTGAATTTTTACGGTGGAAATTCAGCATTCATCGTTGGTCCCGGTGATAAATAGGGAAAGTGGGAGAGTAAAAATAGATTACAGACGGGATTACGAAACTATCGTTTTTATTCGGATTTGGTCGAGAAATGGTTCGACTGGGAAACATGTTTTACGCTTGAGAGGCCTTAATGCCTGAGCGATTCTGTGATTAATCAATCTTAAGAATCTTTTTAATTTCAAATCGGTGGACGTTGAGAGGGCAGCACGAGCGCTGTTAGCTCAGAAATCGCGAGTATCAGGCTGTGCTGTTTGATGGAGGAGGAGGAGGAGGGAAATTTTTACTTCATACGGACACCTACATCATCGGTTAGACAACGCATCGACTAATATTGGTGAAAGAATCCGAACACTCGAAAGCAGTTTCGACTGAAAATTGCATGCTGCATTAGGAGAGAATCAATGTCTCAAAATCTTCCTTTGTGGAAAATTATGTTTCATGGATCTTATTTGTCAACTTACTGAAATTTTAATCGAACTGTATGTTTAACAAGCGAGCTAAATCAGAGTTTCGAGAATTGTTTTCCGGCAGATCAGATCTCTTCACAAAGATCCGGAGATACGATTACAAATATAAAGCAACAAAACCTTCTCGCACATTCACAGATGTTGGTCTCTTTTCCACTAACTCAGAGATTTCAACGCAGAGTAGAAAAGTTAGATCGGGAGAAACACGAGATACAACTATTTCGACTTCTAAGAAGATGAAATTGCATAACCACACAAAGAAGGGAACGTAAACCCTTTCCGGCTCAATCAGAGACTTTAATGCATGGGTAGAAAAGTTGCATCGGCCGAAACATGCGATAAAAATATTTTAACTTCCAAGAAAATAAAATTGCATAGTAATGAGGAAGAACTGGTGTTCCAAATCATCCCAGCTACAAAGGGGTGCTGAGGAAACTGTGTATAATCTAGTTCTTTAAATGCGCACAGAGAGTAGAGTAACACGGCGGTGAATGAAAAATCGAATTTCCCTTACTTCCCCACGCACTCAAGCAAAAATGTTTCGACTATTTTTCGGACGGTGAACCTCTCGCTCGATGAGGCCCTCGCTCAAAATTGAAAAATGCTTTGACCTCTTGATTTCTCTCTACTTGTCCAAGAATTCTTGTTTATGGTTACTTATTACTTCAGTTTCGTGTACAGTGCATTCCATTCGGGGTCGCTTTTCTCCCATTGCCACTAGGCGATTTCGGTAACACCTGCGTGAGTGCTGAAACCTTCCGACAATCAGAGGCGAGGGCGGGCCTCTCCGTGAGTGACCTTGAGTTTTCGCGCGGGTAAGCAGCGTCTCGACGCCCAAGGCTGCCCACGGCCAATCTAGATCGGAGCCCAGGCACCTGATCCTGATTGCAAGTCCGATTCGAATCTTGGACATGATCGTTTTTCTCCCTGATTAATGGAAAACTCGGACGGGCTGTGGTTTCTCTTTTCCATTTCGCCGACTAATAACCATGGAGGGTCAATCGATCATCTGGACCCGACAGTGGCGGAGAAACCGGTGAAAAGAGAGGGAGAGAAAAACAAGAGAAGAAACGAAAAATTGCAATCACAGAGATGCTGAGGATTCCTAGTATCCCAAAATTTTGAACGGACTTCTTAATAGCCTGAATTGGAAGTATTCATCACATGTTTTCTCTTCGAAATCTTACGTGGAAAACGGTTCAACGAACAGATCGGAAATCAACTCCTGAACAAGACATTAACAAATATTTTTAACACAGTTCAAATGGATATTAGATTCTACAGAGGACGTCATTTGAATTTTTCGTTAGTTAACCAGTGTAAATTGTGAACTCATCGTGTAGAAGAGTTGATTTTCTGACTTTCCGTTGCGCAATTCATTTTCCTCGCGAAATTTTGTAGAGAAAACAGGTTACTTAGTACTTTAATTCATAGTTATTCTGATTGTCCATTTCATATTCGTATAATAACCTGAAATACCATGGGAAAAGGGACCTTTCATTGAAAAAACTATTTAGCAATCTCATAAACCCTAGCTTCCCTTTACCTATTACAATTTCCAAGGCTTGTCGTTTATTGGACGAAAAAATTTAACTTCATGAAAGAAGCCTCTTAAATTGCGCTGCGAACGAGATCATACTTCGATTAAGGGTCATCGTTTAATTTTAATCTCTGCATTTTACGCCTCGTGCCCGGAACTTTTATCTAAGAGGTCATGCGCTAAGTTCGAAGATAAGAAAAATGATGGAGAGTTTGTGTTTCCCCGGGAGACTTACTTCTCTTTAATTGACACATTCAGACACTCCTTTACCTCCGCCCTATTTCTATTATTTAATTTTATTTATGAATCGTCTTGCTGTTATTCAGTTGTAAGAATATTTGGTCAACGCTCGTGAGTGTCAGAAAATAGCTTCAATGCAAGACAAAAGGAGCTTTCAAATTTTGAACGAATACTCTGCATTTGATAATTTAGTATGTTTGGTCACGTTTACATGATTTCATTGTAATTCACCATGTTTTTTTCTCTTTTTTCTTTTTCTACAAGAATATTCCAATACTTAGATGCGACACATTTAAAACGAACAGGTAAACATACTATGTTAAGCAGAAGTAACCAAGCCACATCAGCTATTCCTAAATTCCATTTTGCACTTAAATTTTTTACATGAAAACGGTTGAGTGAGTTTTTGTGCAAATTGCAGTGAATTTTCTACACAGTACGAAGCAAATTCCTTAAAATTGTCAAAGGAATCCGCACAAATGTTCTCTTGTAAAAAATTAAAATGCCCAGTCAAATTTAGCGATAGCTGATGTGACATGGTTCCTTTCTGCTAAACGCGGCCCGAATAGGGAACGAATGAAATTCTACTCTTAAGATCCTCCGGCAGCGCAGCGGGGCGAAGGGGCAAGCGGAAAGATAGATACGATTAGGGTTAAGCAACACTGAGGTCCTAATCGGATTTTTTCAGAGTCGACTGGTAACCCTGAGTTTTCCTTTCTTTTCACGTTGCTAAACGTCTTCGCGTCACAATTAGTTGCATAACTGCACGGCTTCAAAATGTTTTTATCAATTCGTCGGTCTCTCCCTTAATGCGTAACATATTCTGTGCATGAATTGTGCCCTAGAAATCGCCGTCTGACAATTAAAGACGAATCGCGAATAATCACCTTTTGGCGTTACTTAAAAGGGGATGAAGTCTTCAAAAACTGACCGTTCGACACCGATGCTGTCCGGCTACTTATCCGACCGAATCGCGCGGAGAATCAGGCATTCTGAGTTCCGGCCGTGCGCCGCTGATTGCCTGATCAACGCGCCGCGCCGCACGGTGGATCGAGTCAATGGGTGAGGTCGGACAAAATTTGGAAACTTTAAACGCTTATAACTCCATTTTTACAAAACTTTGAAGTGCCAAGAGTAGTTCCAAAGGTTTCCTCGTAAAATATTCTTCTAATAACACCCCTTAAAATTTAAAATGCGACGAATTAGACATCAAAATTCAAAACTTTTAAAAATATCATATCCGACCTCTCTAACTGACTCGATCCACTGTGCGCCGTCTCAACTAAATTACATATCCTGTCTTCGAAGTCCTTCGGGGTTGCCGTAGAGACAAGTAACTGATAAAATTGAACAAGCCGTAGGGAAGGGCTGTCTAACGACTCGCTAGACAGCGAGACAAGTCGACGACTCGTGTGACAACCAGGAATTTCATTCAATCAATCAGCAGATTTAACACCTGCGATTTCTGCTGATTTAAAAAAGAATGATTGATGAAGCATTTTCGCGACTTTACTTCGTATTCTCCGTGAATTTTAGACACAGTAAACTGTAAACTTGTGGGATTGATTGAACTTCAGGAAAGAAGCCTCACTTCTTCACACTTAATGGTTCGAAAACGACGTTACCTATTCCGGATTTTATTAGGATTATTCAGCGCATTTATGACCCATGAATTTTAGTGATTCCATTCAGCTTCGTTATTGAGAGGATATACTGTCTCTCTCACTCTCTCGACTGTGGCCACCTCCCGTGACATAGCGCTCGAAGCAGCGACATCTCGATGTTTGGCTATAAGACGATGACAAAATGAGAATTCCAATGGCTTCCGGTGCAAGTGTAATTTTCAAAATATTTCCAACTTGCTCACCCACCGGATGAGTTACGATGGCGACAACTCGTCGTTCCCACACAAAAGAACGTAACTACATTTAAATGTTGCCAAATTTCCCCTCGTAAATCGCATTTTCACCAGGAGAGTTTTGGGCATTTCGAACTGAAAATTCCACTGATTTTTCCTCTGATCTCATGCAAAAGTCAGAAAATGTTGGTCTAAAATTTCGTGGGTATATTGTTGTACAAAAATAAATGATTTGAGTCAATTTCGCAACCTTGAAATGGAGTTAGGTTCCTTCGGTCGGAAAACGATATGACGAACTGATGGATGGTCCACCGATCGCTATAACAGATTGGAGTCATGAAGCGTGACAATGCTGCAATCGCATCATAAAAATAATGGAAAACTGTTAGGCGTACCTACCGCCTGAAAATCTAAGAGGATGGATATTGAGAAATTTGAGAAAAAGGAGAGTATTTCATAGTTGTCAGGTTGTTGGAGGATTCTCTCTGATGGAGATCTTCCATTTGATGTTCGAGGCCCAAATCTTGCAGGCAACTGCAAGTCGAGAAACTTAATCTCTCTCTAAAGTCGACTTTATACCGAAAAAAGGATATCCTGAATTGGAGCCTGGAGCTGTACGCAACTTGAGCTTTTTTACGGCCAAGTTGAGCCATCCTTAATTCCTCAGCGGCAAAAATCATTAAGTAATAAGCGATTGAATAACAAAGTCGACATTCTTGTCGCAACTTTCAGCCATACGTAAACTGGTCAACAAGATTCGATCCCTAATCAATATCAAGGAGGGGAAGGAAAGTTAGCGGAATTCCCTTCATCAGGCAAAACAAGCAAGAATGGAGAGAGAAGAGTTAAATGAATAATACGAATAAAAGATAGGAGGTTGAGTGTAAAATTACGGTGACTACCGCTGACAAATGTAGAAATGTTTGTTATTTGTTGCCCGAAAATATTATCCTGTTTCGCTCTCACACTCACTGTATTGTCTGTTTATACATTTCCCTAGTTCCATTTGAACACTCCTTGAAAATTATCGGTCTGGAAAAATGCACCATGCGAGGGGTATGATCTATGAATGTTTACCATTGACCAGCTCATATTTAAATTTTTAAATCAACAGTATGGCTCTCCGATTTGGATCTAGGGTTTACTCTTCTTCAGAGGGTTCCAGAAAAGAGGAGACCCTCTGGCCCTGTATCTTCTCCTGTTCACGGGGGGTGGCCTCGGTTCCTCTACAGCCCCATTTCCGACATTACAAAATAACCCTTTTTTGAACAACCCTCCCGGCCAGGCATGGGCTCACATGTCTATCCACGAGGGCTCTTTTCTTTCGATTCGCGATTGAGAATAGTCGATGCGGCAAAGTTCGACTTGACTACTGGATCAGATGTCGACGGTTCAACCGGTTCGACGATGCTGATCACAGTTGCATAGGAACTGGCACGACTAGGAGATCAGGTATCTTCGGGCCCATCAACCTCCCTTCACAAAGGAGAAAAACGCGTCGAGGAGTCGCGGTTGCGCGGGCGCTGCTAGCCGCCTGCCGCGCGCACCAAACCGGTTTCCAGCTGCTTTTGCTTTCACTCCGTAACTAGGAGCTAACGCCTCACACATTCGGATTCGTTTTTGGCACGGAAACTGGGAAAATCTCGATGTAGGTTTTCCCCGAGACCCGCTCTCGGTTTTAGCACTGAAGAAACTGTGCCAGGAAAATGGTTACAGTCGTGTCTGGATGGCACCAGATTAACATAGGCAAATCCAAGTGTGAAATAATCTGCTATTTTGGCAATTTTTAATAGCAGACAATGAATAGAAAATTGTTGAATTTAATTGTTCATATGATGACGCATCCGTGTGAAATCAAAAATAGTTTTGGCTTTAACAAATAAAAAGAGGAAAATTACACTCTTGACTACGAAATTCATAATATTTGTTGTTTGTACCCACAGCTCAATTAGGAAGGGCTGTCACTCACTCAACATTCGTCCATTCTTAGCAACTGGACAAAGCTACCAGTGCGTTTCGAGAAATCAAAACATGAAGAATTAAATCAACTCAAAAACAAACAATTTTTGCTTGTTCTCGTAAACATCTCTTTAAATAACCGTGTACATGAGAATAATGAAAAAGCGACAAAAAAATCCAAGAAAGTAGATCTTGTAAAGATCATTTTCGCGCAATAAACAAATGCACATCCATGAGACTTCCTGTCCCTGCATAGTGTACAGGCATTTCAGTCTCATTGAGAATTACGCACATCGCTGCTCCGCCTTCAATTTTTGAGGTAGGCCAGAAAACAGCAGTGACATGCAGCAGGCTTTGTGCAGGAATATAGTAATCTATTTAAAGATGTGCGTCTTGTGTTGTCTGTGAATATTTCTTTCTAATTCATATACTACTCTTTTATAATGTTGATGGTAGCTCGGTTTTACTGTTCAATTCTCTATGATTGATATAAGATAAATCTGTGACAATTTATACCTCAATCCCTATTTTTTTTTGTGGGTGGGGGTTGGGGTGGTTCTTCCTACTGTGGGTGCAGAACACCATTGGATTCATTTATTACTACAAAATCTTCGCAAGTTTGTAAGCCTTGAAAACGTATCGGAAACTTGCCTTGCAGTAACCCGTAATGCTTGCTCTCGCTCTATTTCTATACAATTCTCTTGATTGATGTTAAATATACGATATTATAGCATTAATTTACTCCCTTCATGTGAGGAGAACAACGATTTCCTTGCATACATGCATAAAACGCCCCTGGATTCACACGATTGGGTACCTTGATAAATTTTCCGAAAGCCTCAAGTTCACAAACTTCGTGACAACGCTCCAATTTTCCTCTGTTTGTGACGACGTTTAGAAAACCTCTCGTCGTATCCAAAGCTGATATCCATTTCGGGAGGGCAGTCCAGCATAGTGAACCCACGTGGTCTGGCCGGGTGTATGTAAACAAAGACCCCTCCGTTGTGCGAGGAATGCCAAGAACCAAAAATAAAGCAGCCTCGACGAGCGAGGTGGGATGCTCACTTGAAGACACTGGAATCCGGAGGCACTGACACAACACAGCACGACACAACACGGTTGGACCCCCCGAAAACAAGAAGAACACAAGACGGACGCGAGGAGATGCGATCGCGGTGTGACACACCTCGGAGCGGTGCTCGACTGTGCTGGCTGACGAGGAGCACAGCTGACGACTGGCAGTCCCGGCCCCCGGCCCCGGCAGCTGCGGCTACAGACCTCTCGTCGCGCCGTCCGCGGACCGCGACCGGTTTCTGCCCCGCGAACGCTTCTTTACTAATCTTGTGTCTCTCCACTCCTTGGCACTTTACTTACTTTCTTGGTGTGTGTTGGAAACAACCCTAACATAACACGCTAGATATTTATTAAAAAAAAAAAAAAAAAAAAAAAAAAAAAAAAAAAATTAAAAAAGAAGAAGAAGAATAGGGAGACACTTTTTGGTTTCGTTTTTTAAGTAATGTAAGTGAAATAATTGATGAACGTTTAAAACAAATTACCTGCTCCGACATCAGAACTATGCTAAATTCTACAAAAAAATAAAAAAAATTAAAATAAATAATAATTTTTATAAAAAAAATCCCAAAAAAAGCAAGGAAGAGTAGAGAGACACTTTTTGGGTTTGTTTCGTGAGTAAAATGTGAGTGAAATAAATAATGAAAGTTTGAAAACAATAAATTACCTAACATCAGAGCTATGCTGAATTCTCTTCTAGAAAAAAAAAAAAAATTAAATAAAAAATAAAAAAATGAATAAAGAGTGGTAGTGCATAAAATTTATTCGGCTTGAGAGCAACTATGGCTATAAGGCACCTGAAGTAAAGTGGAACATAACGTTTTTGAGAAGTCAAGGAATGAAAAGAATAAATCAATTTTGAGAGCAAACGGAAAAAGAAAATGTCGGGGAAAGAAGAATATAGATATTATGGGAATAGTAGGATAAGAGGAGAAAATTAAATTTTTAACTGTCTAAGTTGCTCTGTATCGTATTGATGCAAACTATGCAACTTGAAAAACTGAAATTTACGTCAAGTATCTGTTAGAATTTAATGACAATGAATGTTTTTCTCGAACGCACGCAAATAGCTGCATGTTACGTCCAAACCTCCCTTCGCATAATCTGGTTGTTTTTTTTCCTCTCTTTCTTTTTTTTCTTTTCACGCAGTGCATTATTTATATGCAGATTTCGTCTTTAGGAAAGCATCTCAGTTTGTTAGAAACGCGTTACGCATCTTTGCGACACGAGCGTCCGAATAGTTGCCCAAAATAGATATCATGTTGGAGGAAACCACTAATCACACCTGTACCCTATCGCGAAAGCCGTAGACAGATCTCAGATTTCGCCCGTAAAACTGAGCGTATGCAACCCGGTCCACAGCGGAGTTAAAATAGTTGCATGTTGGGTTCGAACCCAACTTCCAATATTCTTCCATTGTTTTATGCTCCGAGCATTGTTCAAAGGTAAAGTTAATCTTTCGGAAAGGCAATTTGTCGTTTTATATCGCGCTATTGTGTTTGAAATGTCTCAGCGCAATCAACTGAGGAGCCTGTAGAGAGGGAGTTATGCGGGATATTATTGGATGATTTCAATTCCAAAAGGGGTGATGGAAAATGACGAGATGAATTTTAAACTGAAAATCGTATTACTTGAATTACTTTTGGCAAAAAAGACTGGGATAATTCTTATTTCTCTTCATTTGGATATGATTAGAGCCTAAAGTATTATCTCCTTATCGGAGAATGTGGTCCAATTGTTCAATCCTCTTCTCACAATTATGCCATCGTGCTTTCAATTTCTTTGTTGAAGTGTATTTCTTCAAACTTTCTCGATAATTCTCATTAGGCTGGCACTGAAACCAATCACTAACTTAGCTACTCATGGCAGTATAATTAAACAACCATTTAATCATCATTCATGTTTAGGGGATGCATGAAAAGTCAACAAAATCTATTCTTCAAACACTGACGTGTACAGAATTTTGGAATTTGAAGAGAATATTACCGATCTCTGCGAAGTAAACAATCATGATAATTTAATCAGTTACGCATCAGCAAGAGACAACTCTAACGTACACAAAGGAGAACAAAAGGGGTGGGAGTACATAATGTTGTATGCACTCCAACTTCAAAGCCTTCACAAGCTTTTGAGATTGGATCGAACAAGAAGAAGGATGACAGGCAATCCAGCATTGTCTCAACTCAAAAAAAGCATTCAACTCGAGGATTAATGACGCATTGTGAATGAAAGACGACTCCTTGTCAGTCGATGAAGTAATTGGAATAATTCGAAAGCATTCAACCAGTATTGTCGGTTGAAGGAAGAAATCCAATCGATTTACCCTGAATTAGAGTCCACACAAAATAAGTTCCAAAACTTTTGGACCGCAACAGAAGATCTTCAGTTTAGCATCGAGAGTGCATATACAAATCGAGGAGACAGATTCTCTGTCCGGTAGCGTGGCGTGAATCGCGATGTATCGATTGTTATGCCATTTAAACCTATGGTAAAGAATCGATTATAAAGGCGTTCGCTGCGAACACCCTGTGTATCGATCCTTTTCCATAGGTTTAAATGGCAAAACAAACGATACATCGCAATTCACGCCACGCCACTGCTTCTGTCTCACTCCAAAGGTGTTCAAACCTCTTTGACGTGAACGCTATAATAAATGAGATTATTAAAGGCCAAGAGGCAACAAAGCGAGACTGCATCTGACAGGTACTGTTCAATGGTCTCGAGTATTCAGTTAGCTAACGAACCACCTTTGAATATCCAGCCACGGTTCGTTGGTTGATTGGTTGGGCAATTAATTATCTTTTTGATTTCGATATCAATTAAAATGCTCTCCGCCGGTGATGTTTGCATACGCGAGCCCCAGGCGGCGCTAAGGTCAGGCGTTCGATTTTTAAAGAGCAGCGACGCTTCGGATTTGTGTCAAGACACGTGCGAGTGAGTGCATCTTTCGGCGCTCGAATGGCGCGGAGCACTTTTGAATATTGCTCAACGCCAGAGCGGTTTGCACAGCTGGAGCTGTAATCAACATACGTGTTTTTCAAGAATCCCGAATCCGAATTTCACATCCGGATGCGTAATCTCTCAAGGTCGGCGTCACCGAAAACTCGTGATAACAGTTACTCTTCCAAGCAATAGTTATCCGAGTTCGTTAGAAAAATTCTCGAAGGAAAAGGATCCACAGCCTGTGACTTTTTCAGGGTGTTTACTAGAACTGGCTGGCCAAAAATCAGTACTTTTACAGTTCTGTTCCAGTACATTCCCAAAAAATTCAGTACCTCCTCAACAGAAAAATTTGTTACTTTTTCAGTACCTCCATTTGAGAAAATTCGGAAATTTCTCGCTCTTTGCGACTAAAATTAAAAAATTCCGGATCTTCTTGCGGAAATTCCGCACTTTTTCAGTACTTCCGGGTCGTCCTTAAAAAATCAGTACTTTTTCCGGACTTTCTGGAAATTACGGACTAGACACCCTGCTTTTTTGTTCCACTCCGCTTCCTCATCGCTCGTCGTATCGTTTTAAATGCTGTTCCCGCAGTAATGTAGGAACTCCCAGACTGCCTTGCTGAGGAAGAACGCCGTACGAACATCTGAATGTTGCCAAATTTACTCTTAGAAAAACTTATTATTTTTGAGAGCATATATGAATATTTTTCATTGAAATTTTCAGAAAATTTGGAGCAAGCTATGAAAAAAATTCTCTGAAAAATTGAAAAGAAAATACTTAAAAACTTGCCCGAACATTTATGGTATGTCGAAGAAAGTTTGGCAACGCCTGAAGACTCTTACGGCGTTTTTCCTTAGCACGGCAGCAGAGGCAAAGAGGAGAAAAATGATGATTATACGTGAGTTTCGTACCCGGATGACAGCGACACGAAACTGGACGGCGGGATGAACAATCAATTAAAGGGTTCTCGAGCAGGTTTCAGGCGCCATAGCCAAATCCGCTTCAAGAGTTACACTATTAAAAACATCAAGTGTAAAGAGAGTCGTGTTCTTTTGTCTCTAAACGGGCAATTTTAGTTTAAAGCCCCGACAACGCCTGGCGCAATTAGTGGCTGACGGAAATTACACTAATGATCGCGCGGTGAGATGGCCTAATGTCAAGGTCTCTACGTGACGGGGAATCTAGTTTTCGGGGTCCATAAGAAAAAAAACCCCGTGCCATTAAAGATAGGGAGCATTAGACAAGCGACCGAATCGGAGCGATATTCTTGACGGGGAGTCTAGTCTTGGGGATCCAAAAGAGGAAAACAAAAACAAAAAAAACCGTGGTATCGAAGATAAGGTCCATTAGACGAGCGACCAAGAGCAATATTCTCGGCTCGTGGCTCGAATTAATAAATCGACGGGCTTGGAGCAGAAGCCACTGTGCTCGTGTTGTGCTTCTGTAGAGCTCCTATTGAGCCGCCAGGTAAGTATTATGAATTGGATTTTTGTAACACACGATCGAAAAGATAAAAGTTTGGCATGCATTACGGGTTCTGGTTGTGGGCCATATGACGAATACTCCTTCAGGGTGTCTAGTTTCCTTTCATTTTGGGAAATCCTGATGGAATCCTGATTTTTGACTGCTAAATCCTGATTTCATAATTTTTCCAAATCCTTATCAAATCCTGCGCGGAGAAAAATTAAAATTTCTGCATTAGCGTATGCGATGCCGGATGAGAAATGATTTTTAATAAGAAAAGCTACAGCTAACATGGAAAAAATGTATGATAATAAAAATTAAAGTCTTCAAAAGTTTCATACAAAGTAATGCAAACCGCCGAAATCCTGCTGAACTGACTGAAGGCCTTCCTCGCTGTATGCTATTTCATTTAAAGGAATTCACTACAGTTAACAGGGCTTCATATTCTGATTTATTACATGAGGGTTCATTAGAAAACATCTGTGATTGTTTATAATTTTATGGGACTCTCTGAAAACGGAACGTGCATTGTTGGTGTAGCAGTTGTTATTGAGGTTGAGAAAAACACAAATATTGTAGGTATGAGAGTGTCTTACCGGTAAGGAAAGTTTATGAATCATACATCAGCTTACCTGTAACCAAAAAATGAACACAATTTTAAATGAAATACGAAACAGAGTGGAAATAATAACAGCGTAAGGCGTGATTACTTTCATAATATAATTAGTACTTCACAGACGCGCTTCCCTGGAAATGAAAGTGTTCCAGGAGTTGAAACATTAACACTGACACAGAGGCTATTTTGAGAGTATATACAGTAGTTCACGGCGTAAGAGAGAAAAATACCATACCAAAGTAGAAAGAAGTAATAAAGTATATACTTTTCAAAACAAACTGAGACTATATATTTTGAGGTGGTGAGCATGAGATGAAAATAATGGAGGGACGAATACTAATGTAACCAATCTAATTTGCTCTAAGATTCAAGAACTTTTCATAGAGAAGCCCTGATCAATTGGAATCACTGGGAAGATTCTCAATTTTAACAAGCATTGTTTTTGGCCAACCTCATCCAACATTAAAATAACATAATGCGATAACATCGCAAATGATGCTAAATCCCATTTAAAGAATCTTGCACCTAATACAACGCTATTTTATGCACGATTCTATCAAATAATCTACTCCTAGTTGTGACGTGGGTCTTGGAACTAATGAGTTGGGGGTGTGGCAAAGAAGCGCAACCAATTTTCTCAGTGCAGGATCTCCACGAGCATCTTGCACAAGCAAATTATCTTTTCCGATTATTGATTCTAAACTCAAACCGTTGCCAACATTACTAACAGCCGAAGATTCAACTAAAGTGCAGGCAACTGCTGCGGAGATCACTTAAAATCACTATAATTTTAGTGGGTCATACAATTAAGAGCGGCGGATGAAAGTGAACAAATAATGTTGTACTTGGAGCAATTTATGTAAGCAAGTACATATATGTACGAGCTTACAAGCAAGACAGGAAGTAAGCGATTGTAGAGTGCTCCTGCAGGGCTACCGCGAGATGAAGCAACGGTACAGTTGATACTTTGCCTGCACTTAATTATAACGCGTTAAAACCGGCTGCAGTTAGACGGCTCATACGTGCGTAAAAAACTTCTTGAAATAAGATGCTGCAACCAATGAGGGCACTCCGATTAATACTCGAATGGATGGAAACCGATATATCTATGGCAAAGAATAATGAATATCGCAGTGTGTAACAGATTATGTGCTGTTAAGGGTTTCATTCGCAATGATGGGTCAGTTGCGCTGGTCACATATCGTGTTTTAATGCTTGATTCTTGGAGATTAGCTAGAAATAAAAACTTCTGTCCAAAAATCAACTCCCTGGGTTTAATATTAACCGAGATATCCCGATTAGAAAAATTCGGTTTATGATGTCATCCACCTCGGTTATAGATTCCACAATTTCTTCAACCTTTGGAATCATTAGCCGGCGATACACTCATTGGCATAGGTTGCTCATAGTGAAACTTAGATGAAAGCAAGGTGTAAGAAACCAAGGGTGTAACTACTGCGGTGGATGATGCCATAAACCAAATTTTTCCAAAGGCAATATTTCGTTAAAATTACACGGAGTCTGTTACTATTTGGACCGATCTTATTATTTTTAGCTAATCTGCAAGAATCAGACATCAAAACAGAATGCTGTGACCAGAGCAACTATCTATTAATTTACCTATCTTAATCGAGTAAGCGACCATGCTTGACAACTAAAGAGCTTGCCGATTGAGGTCCTCACATGGAGCAAAAGGGTATCTCAAGAGGCAAGCTCTCTATGCATGCTGTGGTTGCTACGCAAAAGCGCGTTGCGCGAATTTCGGCGCAGGCAAGAATAATCAGGGCGCCTTCAATTTTTTTCCTGCAACACGCGCATTCATGGAGTACGAATAGTTGTATCACTTGTATCCAGGCGCTGTGATGAAATTTAACTCCTTTCGCGAATCCATCGGCTGAAAAGCGAAGGGAAACAAAGAAAAAAACAATGGTGAAGGTAAAATTACCGGACCAAGTACCTCGAAAAGCGACGTTACTCATCCCCTGTCACATTTAACTATTCAAAGGAGGCCTAATTGTCGCCTTTACTTAACATATCGTGTATTTTTTTCCGTTATTTGATGATGATTGTAAAAAAATGTTCGCAAAAAAGTCGAGCGGAATTTTCACGAGATAATGAAAACGAGTGAATGTTTTCAAACTGAATAATTTACCGTATTAGAGGTCCATGATTTGGTATTTTCGCCACGGCTGTGACTGCAAAATCACTCGGACCAATAAATTGAAACCGTTGAGTGCTCCACTAATTTCACAGGATATGATCGGCGGAAGTAGTGGACGCACTCGAAGCGGAAGCACAGTTTCGTCGCATCCATTTGTTTAACTGTTAAGACCGGTTGCACAAAATTAGCTCAAGCGATTTCTAGAGCGCTTGGCAAAGCGCTCCAGTTCTGATGGTCTGCGCATCGGAATCAGGATTCGAGGAGAAACTAGCGGAAAACTCGAATTAGCGTCCACGTCTTGTTTCCATGGGAGAGAGCCAGCCAAAAGAAATAAATTAATGACCAGTTATTTAATTTGACCGATTCGTTTTCCTGCCTTCCGAATTTGCTGATTTGTCCCAGTCATCGTGCTGGTCACAAGTTTCATGCTCTCCGCAGCTGCCATCGTGACTGTCAAATGGACCGTGCTCAGCAGAAAGGAACCAAGCCACATTAGCTACTGCCAAATTTAACGGGGCAATTTAATTTTCTTTATTAAAACGGTTGTGAGGATTTTTGTGCAGATTTCAGTGAATTTCCTGCATATTGCGAAGCAAATTCCTCGAAATTTTCAAAGGAATCCGCACAAATTTTCAAAAAATTAGTAAGTAATACTGCCGTGCTAAGAAAGAAGGCCGTATGAACATTCGAGAAATGCTAGAGTTCCTTCGATAAAATGTTTATTTTTGAGAAAAGGATTTTTCAGATATTTGAGATTAAACTGTGAACGAAATCGTCTGACAAATTTGAAGAAAAATATCGATAAGTTTACCAGGAAATTCGTGTTTCATCAAAGGGACTTTGGCAACGTCTGAAGGTTCATGCGGCGTTTCTCCTTAGCACGACAGAAAATAGGTCATCTCAGAAGCGGGTTGTTTGGCGGAGGGTCGATAGGGAAAAAAGCGAATGATAAAAAGACGCAACTCCTTTTTACGGGAGCCCCGGAGAGCGGTGCGTTGTAGAGCATGTGCGTGGATGCGGCTCGAAGTTCAGTTAGGTCTTCATGTCTTTTAGGTAGCGACGCGACGACTTACGAGTATATTTCATACAGGGAAGGATCCGAGATGAAATACGAACCGGGAGACATATTCTGCCGTGTTGAGGAAAAACACCGTATGAGCATTCGAGAGTTGCCAAATCTCCTCCGATAAAATGTTTATTATCCAGGTAAGTTATGAAGATTTTCTCTAGAAATTTGTAGAAAATTTAAATCTGATCGCGGATAAAGATCTACGAAAAATTCGAAGAAAACTATCCGCAGGTTTCCCCAGAAACTCATATCATATCAATGGTAATTTGACAACGTCTGAATTTTCATACGGCGTTCTTTCCTAAGACGTCAGTCGCAGTACTGCTGTGCGAGATCGCGTCCAAGGCGTGCAAGGGCCAAAATGGACCGCGCACATCCATGTTCACATCCAGAGCCAATGGAACAACCCGGTTTCAAGTTAC
Source organism: Bemisia tabaci (assembly GCF_001854935.1). Taxonomy (NCBI): domain Eukaryota; kingdom Metazoa; phylum Arthropoda; class Insecta; order Hemiptera; family Aleyrodidae; genus Bemisia; species Bemisia tabaci. Next base: position 4,742,646 of record NW_017566728.1, read on the forward strand.
CGGACGAATTGGAGCAACTGTTTCCACATCTTTACACTCTCCTGACCTCTTTCTTCTCCGAGCAGATTTACCTCTTCCTGTGATAACTTTATTGACGATGGGTCACCAAGGGTAGGAGTTAAAGCACTTTTTAGAAGTCAGAACTTGGTCGGGAAGAGGGCACGAAAGGCATGCAATAATGCTGATATTGTGTTGTTGATCTGAGACTAACCCATCTCTACTATGATTTTTATTCTACGTATGCATTGAATTTTCCTCCGCATTCCGTGGTAGTTAATGGTTGTGATTGGTTCACAATTTTACGCATAAAGAAAAATTTCCTGAATGAGAGGGCTTTAAAGGAACACGGGACAAAGAAGTAAGGGTTATTGGATATTCCCGATTGATTGTGGTAGATGAATTAAATTACTGACCCAAATGTTGCGGTATACTGTACCGTGATTGATTTTAAATATCCATGTTTTTAAGAAATCGAAATGGTGCCACATTTTAGGGGATAACCCCCGACACTTTTTTCCGAGGAAATCACGAAAAATTCAACCCTTTTCGTCCTGCTCTAGCTCCCACATGCATCATTTTTTTGAATTTTCATCAATTATGCGATACGGTATGTAGTAGAGGATAATAGACCTTATTTTTTTTTGTTGAAAAATTTACTTTTTAACGTTTCTTGCAAGTAGGACTGATTTTCTTAAAAAATTTAAAATATTCAAATTTTTCTACGCTCAGGACGGGTAAAAAATGTAGAACACGAGAAGAAGTTAGACACTGCTTTCAGATATAGTTAGAGTGGGGCTTGTTAAAGTCGTCTAGTTCATCACAGCTGAATTCAAGAGAGCCGCTGAATGCATCATCTCTACCACGAGTATAAAAAGATCACACGGGCCAGGAATGATCAACCGAGGGGCGAGAGGGGAATGGGACTTGAGCGAATACCAGACAGCCACTTTGCAGAAAAGTAAAAAGCGTATCAACAAAGAACGTGCACACAAATGGGTGTCTATCTGGTCTACCTTATGACCCTCCCATAACTGTACAGCCGATGGGCTTCGAGCCCAAGGTCGCCCACTTTTTTCAACTGTATCGCTCATATTTTGCTCACAGTTGCCGAGCTCTCGAAGAAAAAATGAGAGAAAGACCGTTGGTTTGTGTTGTATGCATCGGCGTTTCTGCATTTTGACGTATTTATGTTAAAATAAACTTTACTATGCACACGATTGCACCAATTGAATCAGAAGGAGCCATGAAATACGCAAATCAAGAGCGCTCCAAACGATTTCTGGGAGTCTTTCGGACGATTAGTGGCAATTTGAGAAATAACGGAGGCTTCTTTCAATACAATTTTCCGGTCAGAAGCTTCTGTGTCCGTTTTCTCAAAACATCGTTTTTGCACTTACTTCTCTCATAGCTATCACGAATGATATATATATATGTAACACGGAAGGCATAGTACTGAGCGTTTGATGAATCCACGATGGAAGTAATTTTTTTTTATCTTTTTAATCTGTTACTTTTTCGACTGCTACATCGCTTATTTAGCATTTCCCAATTTCCATTCCGACAGCCAACTTTCAACCATTGCAATTTTCTCAGAATTTTTTAAATAATAAAAAAAAAAAAAAAAATAATCGCCGGTTTCTGGTTATTTTTGGAATCTCGAAGGAGAGAGAAGCCATTCTCTCAGGAACGCACAGACCCACTACCGTATACGCTTTCCAAAATCAGACCAAGAAATACTGATCGAAAGATCTCAGTTTGTATCTTAGGTTCTTGGGTGAAATCCGGAACAGTATTTGTTGCTACAAGAACATCACAAATATTTCGCCAATCCTCCACGTCTATGGTTCGGCCTAAACGCAGCTCACACTCGGCAAAATAAAGACACAGGACTGGAACATAGACATAGGAAACTTTGAATCGATGCAACAATCTCCTTGCATCCCACAGACTGCGTCGTTAAAGTCATCAGTTGTAATTAACATCGGCTAGTCGCGAACTTATTGCGGTGAAAAAAAAACCTTCCTCCTCTTTCACTCCTCCTTCCTCCAACTTCTACAGAGTTGTCAAGTTGATAACAAATGGAAAAACTTATTAAATTAAATTTCAAAATGTATTCCTTTACAAAATATATTCCATTTCTTCAGAAAAATCAACACAACACAACTAGGAAACAATTTACGCACCGAAAGTAGTATAATAATTATGTGCACAGTGACAAATGGCTTTGAGGGATCCAGTTCTAATTGGCTCAACAGCAGCTTCAAAATTAAGTTCTTTCAGGATTCAAATTAGAATGGTGGACGCTGCATGCAAATGATGTAAATGCGTAAAATACGAGGTTTCAATTGCTTTAATTACTTCAAAAAGTGATAAAAATACATTTTGTATTGAATCACGCCCAAACAACAGACGTTACGGTTCATTATCAACGCGTTGAAAATCAAATTTTGTAGGAATATTGGCGCCACGTTGTACACCCGCTTACTAACTCGAAAATTGCCAACACCTCCTTCTGTTTTTCTCTATGATAAATATTTATCATTGTAAGTTGCATTTTATAAGATTGAAAATACGTGTGGTTGATAACGTGTCGCCGAATTCGATTTTGAAGCAAAAAAGTAATTTCCGGCGATGGATTGGTAATATTCATAAATTTTTCAGATTTTCTTCATGTTTATTATCTTCACGAAAATTGCAATACTGCAATAAAATTTCGATTTCTGACCGATGAAAGTCACTAAAAAAGTGTGTACAATTGGCAACACTGTTATGCAGTGACATTTAAAGCGGTGATCTAACCGCCAGACAGAGCTAGGAGTTTCAAAAATGTTATCAAATCGTTGTTTAAGGACTCTTTGAGCAGACTGTTGCCAGTACATCGGACATATTGTATCCCAAATGTAACTGTGGCGTTTCTCGCAAGTTCACAATTTTAGATTACGTCCGTTCAAATGTATGTAAAATAATCGATTATAAGTGAAGCACACCTGCCTCACCAGTGGCGAGGCGTGAATTCTCGATTAACGTGAAACTGTGGTACAGAATCGATTATTAAGGTGTTCATTGCGAACACCCTGTTTATCGATTCTTTTCCATAGGTATGGCAGATCAATCGATATATCGCAAAGCACGTCACGCCACTGTGCCTCACCAAGACTCGATATTTATAATGCATTTGAATGGAAGTAAAGCAATATTGTCAATTTACAAGAATCGCTGTTGACTGATCGTAAAACCATACATAAATCATACCCATAGGTCAATTTCGGACCGTGAAATTGAAGTAGGGTTGGCTGATTGATTTTACAGTGACAAAATCAAGACACGAGGCTTGTTTTACGGCGACTCCATAAAGGCCTAGATACACACGGCGATTAATCGCCGCGATTGGGTTGGTTCGGGTCGCATCGCTCAACGCAATACAATCAACAGAGGCCATCAGTGCGATCACGTATACACCTAGCGATTAATCGCCGCGATCAGCGCTAATTGTTAATGTTATTATAACCTTAAAATGATCAGTATCTTATCTATAGTTGATCATATTGATAACAGGATAGTCGTAAGTACTGTGCCCAAAAGACTAGTGCCTTTTTTTAATTGAATGAAGATGAAGATTTTCAACTGAATAATGTTTCCTATTTCTGAAGTTCTGGTGCCTCTCTTGAATAATAAGTGGCCAATGAACGGACACACTTCTGCTGCAATTTTAACAATTTTCGCATCAAATGTAAAAATAAACATACTATAAAACTAATTGACGAGCACCTCGAAGACAGAAGAACGTAAACAAAAACACATGTAGACCACATGTACTGGTGGATTTCGCATCCATCAAGAATAAACAGGACTCAACAAATGCATCTACTCGCCCAAAAAGTAGGATTGAATCCTACTTTGGATTCAATCGCGGCGATTGGAGAAATTCCGAGAATTTCACTCGCCCGTCGCGGCGATTGACCGAATACACCTGCGTTTAAACGCCGCGATTGCAATCGCGGCGATTAATCGCCGTGTGTATCTAGGCCTTAAGAGGTCCACAACGATCACAGAGCCCGCGCTGAAAAAAAGCCCGGGCTTAAATCGACAAATGCTCGAAGGGAGGGGGGGGGAGGATAATAAGCGTTATCCGGAGAGGAGTGCGGGGTCAAAGCGACAAAGGCGTTGATTGCATCCAAGCAGTGCGGCGAGGCGGTGCAGCCTGCAGCGGCGCACGAAAGGCCTAACCAAATTTTGAGATGAGTCCCGTCACACATTCTGCAGTGCTTAAGAAGAACGTCGTATAAGCCTTCAGAAGTTGCCAAATTTCCTCCATTAAAATAGGAATTTTCAGGGAAATGTTTGAATGGTTTTCTTTTGATTTCCAGAGAATTTAGTTCGTAACAGGATCTACAATTACCTGAAAATTTCAAGGAAAAAAAGTATAACTTTCTTCAAAGATATTGACGAAAATTTATACGGCACCTTTTATAATTGGCCGGCTTTTGAACTATTAATTGTGGTTCTTAATTTCTTGCCCTCTCTAGTTGCCCGCATTCTCTTACAGACGTACAGGGTCGTGCTAAGGAAAAACGCCGCATGAACATTCGAATTTTGCCACATTTCCAGCGATATAACATGAATGTTTGAGAAAAGATATGAGCATTCTTCTTTGAAATTTGTAGATAATTTAGATCAAATTAAGAATGAAACTTTGGGAAAAATTGAAGGAAAAATATTTTCAGGTTTCCCCGGAAAATTAGTGTTTTATTGAAGGAAAAATGGCAACGTCTGAACGTTCATACGACATTCTTCTTTAGCACGGAAGTACAGATGAAGCGTAATTATATCTTACCTTCCATAACATAAACAATGGAGCCGACATCTCCTTCTTTGATTATGAGACTTCCTGCCTTGTATTCGACGGGGTACATACAGTCAACTATCTCCCGAATTTGAGCACTTTCCAAATTTTTCATAAAGTCATTGTCCAAAATAGCTGACTTGATGAGCTCTCTCGATCTGAAACAAAATGAAATGCGAATAAAATAATGGTTGGTGAAAGCCAAATTATTTTCGTGCGTTTTGATTCAATTATACATATAAATTGAACGACAAAATTCAAAATTTACTTATGGAAAATTTCTCACGTCGGATGAGAGATCTTCCACTATTTTTTATTACATCTTCATGCTGTTTTCCTCATGGGAAAAGGTCGAAATATTGTTCCCCATCATACATTTTGGCAGTGAAACTCCAGTTTCGTATATTATTTTCTATATATTTTCGATTTCCGTATACGAGTATTTACTATTTCCGTAAATTTACTACTTCCATTTTCCTCTCCTTCTTTCTAAAGTATGAGACAGCATTAATTGACACTTCTTTAGACATTCTTACAAAATGGTCTTTAAATATCGAGAGGAAATCACTCGAAATTTTGGACAGTGCTGATAATAAGTCGTACTTTAAAAACAGAAAATGAGACAGAAAATCCTCGATTCTGCAAATCGAAAAAAGCGATTTTATTATCGATGTTCTTGAGCGCGATGGTTTGTAGAATAAAGACGGTATAGCAAGTGCGAGTAAAAAGTCGAAGAATTTGTGCGAGTACGAGAGGAGGAGATATGATAGATCCGGAGCGGGATTCCCAATGCGCGGTATGTATGAGAGAGCGAAGCGCCTTCAATACGAAGGATATACCACAAAGTAGCCTCCGCGATGGTATAGTTATCGCCTCCGACACTGAAGGCGAATACATCATGGACTCACATCCGCGATGTGCCACAGCGCAGCGTGGTCAATAGGTAACACGATTGTCTTGATCAAACCATCCATGAAGTCCCCGAGCTTTGGAGCACATGAACATCTGATTTTCAGAACAGTTCAAAGACATGGATGAGTCAACAAATTGTGAGTGATTCAGAATGTAATGATAGGGTCTTTATTCCCAATATATGTTCGGTTTAGGCACAATTTGCTTTTGTAAATTGGACTGCAATTTGCAATTAGGAACTACTAACTTTTGTTCACCCAAAAAAACACCTATCTACATGGAGAAACTAATTACACATATGTTTTCGTGAAATGAGCCAATAAATCGCGGTTCCTCATTGCAAATTGCAGTCCAATTATTGACAAATGAGGAATTTCATGGTTGAATTCTTCATGTTCGATGGCATCATTCGGTAAACACATCACGACACGGTCTGTCCTGTTCTGGAATCCAGGGAGATATTATTTCACCTCTAGAAGTTAAAAATCCTTGACTTTCCAGTCTAAACTTTTTGTACGATTTCTCATGCTTTGCACAAACATTTTCTGCGTAAAATCTCTTGAAACTTCAAAATTCATGAGTCGAGAATTTAAAGGTGGAAGCACTAATATTCATTGATAGATAGTGGGAAAGTGGTAGAAAATTATATAATGTTTCGACCGGAGAAAGTGATTTCAAGGTTCTTCAGCGAAATTCTCTGACTTTTCCAGAGCTATCAATGACTTTCCAAGAACTTGTCATCCCGTAACTGAATTTACGCAGAGTTTTCTTCGCACGGAAAGGAAAAAATTGGGAAGTTTTCAAGAATTAACTCTGAGTTGTTTTCCATTGATAAAATAAAGTATGACAGGAAGTCTACAGTGTCGCAAACCGCGATACACGATCTCGTACTATCACCCGAGTGGCTCCAACCAATATAAGATCGCTCCATTTTCCATTTGTTTCCTTTATCTATACCTTTGTCTATCAATTTCGATGATCAGCCCGGAGTGCTTTCTAAGACGTCTCCTCGTATTAGCAAAAAAGAAGCAGTGTCATGGGAGTCTGGCGATGAGCGGTGAAAGAGCAGAGCTTATTCATTAATGAATACTTCTTTCTTGGAGCATGATTAATCATAACCGAGCCCATGTACGCACTTGACGAATTTTAGCCGACATAAACATCGAACAAACGAGCCTGGTGCATAAATCATTTCCTCACATCGTGCCGGCCGGCTGTGACCTCTGGAGTCCTGTCGTACCGCCAAAGGTAACCAACTGGACGCCATTCAGCAGAATCACCCTAACTACATTAGACGTTGCCTCCTTTTCCTCTCATGCTTTATATTTTCAAATGAAACTCAGGCGAAAAGCGGGCTGATTATTGAAATTGATAGACAACGCGATAGACATAGGAGACATAGACAAAATAAGGCGATCTTGATGAAGGAAGCCGGTGGTTGTGACCCGTTTCAACCGATAGGATTGCTCCGTTCTCCCTTTGTCTCTTTTGTCTATGGGTTTGTCTATTAATTTCAGTAATCAGCCCGCGTGAAAAAATGTCCCAGAGTGCCTGTGAGAGCGTCCTGCTGCTGCTTCCCGCATCGGATTTCTATTTGAAACGACAGGATTTTCCATCGACCCATTGGGATTCTGGTAGTCGCAACAAAAAACAAGCAGGAAGCTCCAACGCATTCGCGTCGGTAAGCGGCTCTGGCGACGGTATAGTTGTTACGCGTTTACGGTTTCCTTGGTAACCTTTGTTTGCTATCAGCTGATGTCGAGTATAGTATGACTAGGAAGCTCCAACCACGGCATTCTTCGAAAAAAGCGCGAAAACTTATAGATTTGAATTTTCAAATTTTAAACGTAAAGTACATTTTTTCCAGTGCGAGATTAAAGCACAGACCCGTTTTGAATTATTGACAGTATCACCATGATTCCAAAAATACACTACACAACATAGCATTCGCTCACAGGAAAAAGATATCAATTAAAATAAAATCAGTCCCCCCTAAACAGCAGAAAATGGCGCCGATTCCCATCAACCAACGCGCGGTCTCTCCAATGTAACATGGTCCAATGATACTCCCCAGCTGGGACCGTCCGGAATAGCAGCTCTAGTGCAAGCACCAAAGCCGCTAAAATATCGGAAAACCGGGATTTCGGTTGTCCTAAATAGAAATCTGATGACACAATTATCGACAGTTGGGGTTAATGAATGAATTGCGCATGATATGATTGTGCATGATACGAAAACCAATGTGGTAATTCTATTTTACGTCGTGTTGTGTTTTTTTATAGGGATACTTGGTCACATAATGTTTTGAAACTCTCGTTTCTATTCATTTCCCCTGAATTATGAAGCACTTAATTCACTTACACTGGAAAGAAAATACATTGGATCTAGAGTCCAGACTCTTAAAAAAAACATTGACAAGATAAAATACTCTTGATTCGATCGGATTTTTGCTTAAAACAAGAACCAAGCCTCTTAATATTAGCGGATTTCATTTTAATTTGAGCTTAAATCTGATTGAATCAAGAGTATTTTTTCTTGCCAATATTTTCAAAAGTCTGGACTCTAGATCCAATGTGTTTTTTTTCCCAGGGTAGGAAAAATTACTAAGTTTGTTTTTCGTTAAAAATATATCGAGCAAATTAGGCGACGTGAGATGTAATTAGGCTCCTTCTGTTTCATCCGCCCAAATTTTGTATTTTTTTTTAGGCAGATAGTCATCTGCGGAAATTAATATGGCCAGTTGCCCTTCCTCCTTTTTTAAGTTCCCTGTTTAGGTATGGGTTTAAATAGTGACATGTGTTGAAACGATACTTCGGAAGAATCAAAAGTGACATAATAATGAAGAATGAGGTATCACTACTTCTCCATTTAAAGGCTTTCGTGGTTATTACTTCTATCACTTTTGTACCATTAATTTCGTCGCTGGGCAAATTCGCATCATGGGAGGGACCTCATAGCATAGTGTGGGATCAAAGCCTCATTTAAGGGCTTGCCGCGTTGAGACATTAGCCACTGCCTTTCATGGCAAAGAGCTCAAAATTACAGTTTAGCGTCATTTCTTGCAAATAATACCCATGGTTGCCACTACAAGAACAAGAAGAATAATTATTGCAGTTGCCACGTTTTAAAGTCAACCTAAGTATTGAATAAGTAACTGGACTTCATATTTGACGATAAGGAGCCACTATTTCTGACTCCACCATCGAAGCACCCATCTACATCGGGAGACTAACGACACATACGTTGTTTCTAAAATAAGCTAGAAATGAAGGCACCTTATCGCAAAAATTCAGTCAAATTAAGGATTGCACTAAGGTTGTAAGTGAGAATCGTTAACTGTATGAACTGACAGTTGGCTAGAATTTCGTTTCAGCAGGTTTCGTACAACATACGTAGCGCGCCCCTTCACAATATTCATATCTTTCGAATATTCTGGTACAAAATAGAGCACAAATTTTTGAATATCAATACTGCGTCACAAGAAAAGCGCGGTGTGCTTCAGCACTGAAAAAAAAATCTCGGTGTATTTAATAAAAAAAGGGTAAAATTACCAAGAATTCAGGGTTCTATTTTTTCCCAATTTTTTTATTTGGTAAAATTATCATTTATGGAATTGGTAATTTTACCGAGAAATCTCGGTAAAATTATTAAACTTTCCCGGTAATTTTACTGGACCTTGGTAAAAACACCAATATTTTTTATCAACTGTGGTAGAATTACCGAGATAAAACGGCAAAGTTACCGGGAATTGATTACCAATAAAAGTGGTATTCTTACCTGGAAAAAACAGTAAAAATGCCGGTTAATAGGTAAGCTTACCAGTCTGTCTTGGTAAAATTACCAATAATTGGTAAAACAGGTGAGATGGTAAAGGTACCAACGGACCTTGGTAAAAACACCGAGAATTTTTTTCAGTGAGGCACATCGTAAAAGGTACGAAACCTTCGTAGTCCATGCAATCTGCGTAACATGCCAGTACACATACGCTACTCGCTTGGGTCACTTTAGCACATGTATAGGAAAAATTCCTTCATATGAATAACAAATCGACCTGAAATAGACAAGTGGGTAGTTGGACACGTCATACATTTAGCGCAAACTATGAGAAATGCATCCACCACTATATAACAGAAAACACAGCGCATTTTTTCTGATTGAAATTATCTTCCTGGCTAGAAAGGGACTGGTTGCCTTAATTAAACTCACTGGAAAAAAAAAACACATTGGATTTAGAGTCCAGACTCTTGAAAACATCGACAAGAGAAAGTACTCTTGATTCAATCAGAATCTAGCTTAAATTAAGAACCAAGCCTCTTAATTTAAGCGGATTTCGTTTTGATTCAAGCAAAAATCCGATTGAATCAAGGGTATTTTTTCTCGTTAATGTTTTCAAGAGTCTGGACTCTAGATCCAGTGTGTTTTTTTTTTCCAGTGCTCTCTAAACTTGTTTTTTCTTCACTGAAAAGCGGCAACTTGGGATGGAGAACTAGAGGTCCACTAGAATCAATACCTAAGCAAACGATTCCGATATACGAACACTTATGGCGCAAAACTCCTATTTCTGGGATAACAATCCCGATTTAGGAGTGTGCTGCACTGAAGTGCTTGGAGCTGGCTATTCATAAACCCGGCAATTATAACTGCGCTGAGGTGTCATATTACGCCACGGTTGACATTCGGGACGCCTCGACGTGACGGACAAGACAATATCCTATTACAGTTTAATGACAATTACCCTTCGATGCGAATCAGTGCTAAACGTTCGGTGAATTGGGATTGGCCAATGGCGAATCCCCTTCATTTCGCAGATGATCTGCAGTGTTGCCAGGTCTATGAAGCTTATCGACGGTGTAAGCCCTCAACCACGTGTCTCGTTGGCGGTGTTTGGAAATCTCCGCTCCTTCATTATTTTTTTAAAGGTGAACAAATCGTCATCGTTCCTTGAAGTTTTGACGACGCAAACCGAGATACGTAGTTGCAGACTTTTACATAGTCTTTATGCTACATTTTTTAAAAAGGAACTACTATTTTAGGCTTACGTTAGAACCAAAAGTAAGTGCTGATGATGTTCCTTTGCTGGTAAGTGCTCGTTCCTGATTCTCTTTCATCTTCAACGTCCTTGGTTTCCCACCATCTTCCTAGCCTTGTATCTTTATTTTTCCTCCTTTCCTCTGTTTCTTCTTCCCATTTTTTCACCTCTCTTTTTTCTCCTTCTTTTTCCTCTTCTGCTTTCTCTCTTTCCTTTTTCCCTCTTCCTTAATATCTTCTACCCTCTTCTGTCATCTTCTTTTTCCTCTCTCTTTTCTTTTTCCGTTCCTTCTTCTCCTTTTTCTTCTCCCCCATGTTTATCCGCCTTCTCTTTCTCTTTGATTTTCCTGTTGCAGATAGGCGATTTTGTACATGAGCCAAAAAACTAACTCACCATTGGAAAATGTAGTCCATTAGTCCATATGGTTCACAGATAACTCCTTAATGAGAAGTTAATGCATATGGGAGGAACTATAATCATTCACCTCGGCCTTAATTTGGGGATACAGAGGCTGCAAGAGTATAAGACCGCAAAGCTTTCATCATAGTTTATTTGGAGATTGTGGGCGTAAAGGACAGGGGTTTTTTGTCTTCCACTCTACGTCAATCAAGGAAAAATGTAATACAAAAATCTACAGGTTGATCACAATGGATCCTAGAAGGTTTTGAAGGGTAGTTAGAAAGGCGAAATTTAGCTGTATTCAAGCCAAATAATAACAGACGTAATTTTTCTCAATGAGGTTTTCCTGGTTTACTAGAGAGTATATGCAAAAATACTGAATCAGGAAGCTACACCGTGCTGAGCGTGGTAGCAATAAGTCCCGGAACGTGTTTCTAGTGAATTGATTGCACTCTAAAATCGATTGTAACAGAGGATGATGTGCAGTTTCAAAATATGAAAAATGTTTACTACCCAAAAGTATACAAACATTGTAATATAAGACCAGGTGGAGTTTGTTAAAAAAATTTAAAAAATATAAAAATTACTTTGCGATTCCAAAATATAAAAAATGAAACATTTACACGACCCAAAATTAAAGACTTTAATGTGGAATCTCACGGAGCTTGTAGGAGACTACGTTTTGAAACTTAATTCAACCCTTGAACTCACGGAACGAGGTGCAGTCGATTCCCGCAGCCATGGAGCAATGGAGTCCTGAATTTATCAGTCGGTGCCAAAACCTGGCAGAAACCTAGCCAAAGAATTCGCACAACGCAAACATTTCGAAAATCGGATAGGTTTTTCCCGCGAATACTTCCTTTTTATGAGATTTGGCAACATACCGCGGAATATTCAACGCAGGAACTCCCACACGACGAAAAACAATGACTTTGGCGACTTTTGAATACGAGGAGGGCGAGACTTTGAGATAGGCGAAGAGAGGTGGGGGCGGGGGCGGTTCAGGGTTTGCGCACGACCCCAGGGCTAGGAGGGGCGCCGCAACGGACGCCCGTTCAAAGCACACAACGACGACACGCCCCGAGCCAATTGTCGATCAAAATCGCGAATCACTTTCTCGAATTGCGGTACCGTTTTTGGCTTGCATCCTCGGACCTTGCCACCTAAATCGTCTGTTACCGAAAAAAGCAGCAACTGTAGAATTATTATAGTTTTGAGGAAACAATGCTTGAACGGAGAATTTCATTGAAAAGTTCATGAATAAAATTGTCCATCATCACGCGAAAGATTCTTAACATTATCAAGGGGTTTGAGAAACCATTGAATCAATCTTTTACCATAAAAAGGGACTTGTTTGCTCCATGTTAGGCAAATCAGCAGTAAGAGCTATCTTCTGTGTTCGAATAAAGGGATCGTGTTAAGCAGGAGGGGACCATGCCACATCAGCTATTGCTAAATTTTACCGGCAATTTGATTTTTCACATGAAAACTGTTGTGTACATTTTTGTACAAATTTTAATAAATGTTCTGCTTGGTGCAAAGCAAATTCCTTAAAATTTTTAAAGGAATCCGCACAAACGGTTTCTTGAAAGAAATTGAGTTGCCCAGCTTAATTTGGCCATAGCTGATTTGGCTTGGTTCCTTCCTGCTAAACGCGGTCCAAATGTACCGCTGTTAAATGATGAAAAGATCAGGGTTAATAACTGGCAGAAAAATGTAAGATAATATAATGATTTACTTGACATAGAGCACAACGGCTTTACAAATACGTCAAAAATAATAAATAAGGTGCCAATTTTCACACTGTAGCAGGATGTACTCGTTTTGCTCTCTCGCAGGATGGTCCTTTCTTTTTAGGCTAGCAGTTACCGATACTTGATCAAGTCGAACAGACAAATGTGTCGCAAGCAATTAGCAATCGGCGGTATATTGCAATCTATTTGTATTTAATAAAAAACGTTGAAATATAGAAGTAAAGAAACAATAAAAGAACTAATGATTTTTCTGCCCGGAATATAACAAACACTTCTCTTCTTGAATGCATGGTGCCAGCTAGCACACTCAAGACTGTGTGAAGTGAAATCGGTGGTCTTAAAGTTAGTTGGGTTTGGTTCGGGTAGGCAACTAAACTAACTGTCTGGCAAAGCGGAGGGTATCACCCGGATTTGAAGGCGCTTTATGCCGCGGTTGTGTTTCAGAGGTTCTTAACCAATGAAATTTTTGCTATGTCGTTGCGAACTGTTGCAATTTGATGACGGAACACGCATGCATGCCGCTTGCAAATTTCCGGGACTTAAGAATGAACTATTTGTTCAGGAGAGAAAACATTTCTCTCCTCTGCATCGAGTAGTTGTTTACGAGAGAAATGTTTTTTCTCCCGAACAACTAGTTTGTGCTCAGGAAAGGATACAATCCTCTCCTGAGCACCAACTAGTACCTCTGGAGAGAAAACATTTCTCTCCTACTTAGGAACGGATACATTCCTCTCTTAAGCACCAACTAGTTGCTTGGGAGAGAAAACATTTCTCTCGAAAACAACTACTCAATGCAGAGGAGAGAAATGTTTTCTCTCCTCGGCAACTAGTTTATGCTTAAGGGAGGAATGTATCCGTTCCTAAGCACTGACTAGTTGCAAAATGATCTAGTTGCTAGAGGCAACTTTCCTCACCGGAGCATTCGGAGGATCAAGTACGTTCTCATGACGGGAGTCGTAAAACAGTTGTAAAGAAGTTTCCTCTCCGAAGACGAATGTTTCCTCTCATTTTTACAATATCGATGCGAACTGTTGCAATTTGACGAGGCAACAAGTATGCATGCCGCTTGCAAATTGCCGGGGATTACTGACTGCTTGTGACATATAAACCGAGAAAAACAGCCTTCATTGTCAAAATCACACAGAATAATGAGTTCCATTGAAACTGTTGAAAATACGAAAAAATAGGGGAAGCAATGTCAACTTCTAAATTATATTAAGGCGAAATGAACTTAGCTTTAAAAGGTTTGCTTCGCGGTCAAAGCGGTACCATAATTATGATCTACAACTGCTTGCGGAATCCACGGTGCAATTAAATGTATAATAGGTATGCATATGTAGCTGCAAAATATATGTAACAAGGTGTTACAAACAAGGCCAAAAAGTTCAGATCTTTCAATTAGAGTCAAAAATTTTGAGCTCTAATGAGTAATGTTCAAGACTCGGCGTAACTTCAGCTAAATATTCCAATGCATCTGCTTGAGCTGAACCCTCATTTTTGACTCTAATTGAACAATTTGAATTTTTTGGCTTGTTTTCCCCGCAAAATAGTGTAGACCCAGCACTATTTTATCACCTTGTAACGAACAGTTCGGGCCACGTTTCTCAGTGTTCTTTATTATTCTTGCAGAATCGTATATGTGGGAACGAGTACACTGAAAAAAAAAATTATGGTAGATTTTACCCTACTCTGACAGAGTGATACGAGTATGGTAATAAACACCAGACCTCATGGTAGCATGTGCCATATTATGGTAAGAATCACTAGAGTCTGGTGAATATTACTATAATTCCGGTTATTTTCACTAAATAGTATCACTGTGTAAAAAATCAAGTAAACTCATAGTAAATGTTACCATAATTTTTTTTCAGTGTATGTACGTGGTTTCCCCCAATTTTTCCTAAACTCTGAAGTTTTGTCGAAATTTATTTTTCTTCGAGGTGAGAAATTTTACTAGCAACACTATCTGATAGCATTGAGGTGTAAAATGGGGGGGGGGGCTGACGACCTACTCCGTTTAAATACAGAGGAGCATTTCGGGACATAAGGACAGCTGTACTCCTAGTAAGTGTAATTATTCAAACAACGTTGAGGTAATCCGTGGTCCACTAACACGTGCATGATATATGCTCTGATATTTCTCCCTTTAACGCGGAGAATACATCACGAAAGATAGATACCGATCCACGTAAAGAATTGCACATTCTTCGAGCGATTTGTCTTAATCGAGAAATAAGACAGCGCTCATTTAGTCCACCCAGCTCGGCACACCAACAAATTAGCGACCGGGACCGATACTGGGCAAACAAGATCACTTGAACGACAATGGCGTGGCGTGAATGATCGATTATCGATACATCCCCATCAGAGGCTACGTTAAAGAATCGATTATTAAGGTGTTCATTGCGAACACCATGTATATCGATAGGTTCCATGGGTTTAAATGGCAGAATAATGGATATATCGCAAAGCACGCCACGGCAGCGGGTCTATTGTTGAATCGTTATCGAATCCTGCTCGATGAAGCCCCATCTTAGCGATGCTTTATATCGATTAAGGTCATTCGATATCGATTCATCGATCGGGTTGCTGGTGGCAACGACGAGAAGAAAATGAGATTCGACCGGTTCGCGTCCGAGTCCGCTTCGATAAATCTCGAAGAATCTAAGTTTAAAATCTCAGGATTCGATACATCGAACGAGAGCGCATGAGTTGGTTTGGTTCGTGGATTGAGTGATGGTTTCGAATCGGTTGGAGCCGGGTCGAACGTCAGCTATATTTGGGCATCTCCCAGGCCAAGTTCAGAATCCAGCAAAACCACACCGACTTCGTGAGGCCTGGCACTAGGATGCCCGAGTCTTTTCAACTTGTGCGCCTCGCTTTCGGTTCCAGAACCGGGAACCCCGAGTCGTGGCTCTTTCGATGTGTCCGTTGCACACGATGAGAGGTGCAGATACATGAAAACACGGAAAGCGCCTATCACATGTACACTCAGAAAAATATGTGTGTTCTTATGTTACTGACGGTTAATAAAGGAAGTGAAACACAATAACTCAAATTTTGTGTTGATCTCGGTAAAGTTTGCGTTCAATTTAGCACAAAAAAGAATGGAGGAACCGAGAAACCCCGATTTCAACCGAAAGATTTGGTTACTTTCTGTTCCACTGCCCACATTAAACAAACGTACATTGGGGAAAAAAAACGCATTGGATCTAGAGTCCAGACTCTTGAAAACATTGACAAGAAAAAGGACTCTTGATTCAATCAGATTTAAGCTTAAATCAAAAGTAAATTCGCTCAAATTAAGAGGCTTGGTTCTTGATTTAAGCTAAAATCTGATTGAATCAAGAGTATTTTTTCTTGTCGATGTTTTTTAGAGTTTGGACTCTGGATCCAATATGTTTTTTTCCAGTGAACGTATGGGTTATTTTTTCTCTTGGTGAAGAACTGCCAAAAAACTACAATGAGCCGTCAAGAAAGTGTGACGTTCATTCCATTACCCTGATTTCGTGTGATCCGTATCACGTTTTTTAAAAAAAATTTCCTTATCTGAACTAACCTGACCTAACTAAGTACGGTCGGTAACGACGAAGTACAGATTGCCCGAACCTTAGAAAAAATTTTGCTGCAAGCACCGTTGCAAAGCACCGTGCGAGATTCTGAATGAAGCTTTCTTATCAAGCAAACATACATAGCCGAAACCAAAATTTGAGCTATTAGCGGATTTTACAAATATATGCAATGATTGAGACTCAAGTCATGCTTTAATAAAAAAAACAATGTGCAAGAGGATGTTAGTATATTTTACAATTTAACCTTACATGGTGGACAAGCAAACGTTTCGACCGACACTTTGGTCTTCATCAGTGCAAGGGAGAGTAAGCAGATAAGAATAAAAAACACTGGCAAGATGCATAATCACAGAGGAAAAAGGAAAAAAGGAAAAAAGGAGGAGCAGGGCGTGAGTCGCAATCAGTGCATATATTCGTAAAATCGGCTCATAGCTCAACTTTTGTTTTCACATTATGAATAACCGAAAATCGAAAAATCTTGCAAAGCCGAAACAGCACCATCGCGCGAGAACGGCTCCATTTACCAATAATGGTAATGATTTGTACCACTGAGACAATCATTATTTAGTTGCATAAGAATAGCGCCGACAGTCTTTTGAGACACATTATTAATCTTAGTCCATTTAGAATGAAACTCGATGATGCGTACCTGAGCGAGATTACGCTTCATTGCAAAGTCGCGGATCGATTTTTAAGATTCCAATCGGTAGCTGAATGAATACCGTTTCAGAGTTGGGGTGCTGCTGAATGAATACCGTTTCAGAGTTGGGATGCTGCTACAATATCACAGGTGAAAAATTAGAATCAAGCTAAATACTTTATTATACAACGCACGATTAAATGTTTTATTTCCTTTTTTTCACTTTTTTCCTTCCCGTGTATACGATCTCACTTCCAGAAGGCACTCCAAACCTTGTGCCAAAATTGTACCTGAAATGCCTCGAATATCACGCACTGCAGTACTGCCGTGCTAAGGAAAAACGCCGTATGAGCCATCAGGCGTTGCCAAATTTCCCCTGGCAAATCACTCATTTTCCGGAAAATTTTTTAATATGAGTCTACCAATTTCTCAGATAATTTTGCTCGTAATTTGATCTAAAACGTCCGAAAATGTCAAGGAAATATATTCATAATTTCCCTCAAAAATAAACATTTTATCGAATGAAATTTGGCAACTCTCGAATTTTCATACGGCGTTCTTCCTTAGCACGGCAGAGTAGTGCAGCACCTGCGGCCCGATTATTGGATTAATGTCGATACGACAAGACAAGACTTAGCCGTACATTCACCATGTAATGTATCGCATCCAGGGGAGCAGAAACTTCCCAGGGTTCCCCCAGAATAAAAATCGGATTAAACTTCTTTCGAAGAAGTTCGTTGAAAAATGCAGGGGAAATATCTTACAGATTTCCCAGCAGATTTGTGTATTACCAGGAGAAATTTGGCAATGTGCGAAAATTCATACGGTGTTCTTCGTTGGAACGGCAGCAGGGTTTGAGGTTTGAAGGACTCTGACGCAACGATGGCCAAAATGATGAATGCACGATTGGAGGCCACTTATTGACGAAAAGTTTCAAATGGCCTCGTTTCTCTCTCGATCAATTTTTACTTGGTCTAATACAATACGGTGTTTCGAGAACTACACTTCCATCTCCTTATCCCACCGGTACCGTCTCTCGCTGTCATCTCCTCGACCAGAGAACCCCAAAACCTCTTTTGCCGCCGATGCGCAATTTCTTTACAAAAAAAAAAAAAAAAAAAAAAAAAAAAAAAAAAAAAATCCTGAGTAAATCCTACAAAGAAGTCATGCCTCTACTTTTGAGCTCATGGTCATTGATAGGAATTTTGCCAAGATGTGACGTATTTAACGCAAGTAAGAGCAAATTTTTTTCAGTCTCAAGCGACTTCGTATACCTACCAAAAACAGGTTTCCCTTGCGAGAATCAACCCATAAATCACGCAGGTGTACAAAATTTAAAGAACGGATTCTGTATCCATAATGGTAAAATTTTTTACCCTATGTCCAACCTCTTTCCCGCTCATCAAGCGCACGGCATATTACCATAAAACGGTTCCGGAATACATTATTCCGTTTCGAACACCGTCACGACAGGGGTTTACGTATTTTTTTGCGAGAGGCAATCACAGAAACCGCAGAGACGGATTCTAGTCGGCCTTAATCCCTGAAAATTTGAAAAGCCTGGAGCACGGACGTGCCGAATATCCATCTGATGTCTACGAACAATGAATCACTAAAATAAAAACATGTATGTCTATAGATGGCTAAAGATTCCTAAGTTAATAAGTAAAAAATGAATGGAAGTCAAATAAATTACAGAAAAATTTTGACAGAAATCTGGAGGGACCTCTCTGCCAAGTTACGGAAGAACGTGTTATTAACATTCGAATGTTGCCAAATTTTTGCCGATAAAACATTCCTTTCTTACGATAGTTATGCAAATTTGTATTAAAATTTTCACATACACATACTTTATGTTAAATCGTGAATAAAAGCCTCTGGAAATTTATTAGAAAAAATTCACACGTTTCAAGAAAATAAAATAAGTATTTTATAACACTAAATTTAAAGACATTCAAAGGCCGATACGGCGTTTTTCCACAGCCCAGAACGGCCGTACGTAGGAAGAACGCTGCATGAACATTCGAATGCTGCCAGATATCCCCTTATAAAAAAATTTTTTTGGAAGAAAATCGTGCATTTTTTTTTTCATGGAAATTATTTTAGATTAAAGAGGAAACAAATTTGACTGAACCATTGGAAAAAAGATGACTAACCATCGAACGTTTGTTTCAGATATTTTGACCTTTATAATATGTCCGAATTGGGGAGAAATTTGACTACAAGTTCACGCAGAAAATTGACAACAAGGTGTCATTTTCAGCCCCGTGTTTACTATGGTTCTACGAACGGACGGAGAACAGCTTCAATTGATTGAGCCAAACTCATCAAGTGACATCAACATTCAACACTTCCTCTTAGTGGGACGTTCAGACTGCATGGATTTGACCTAATTCACACCTTGAGCTAAATCAAGAGTGTTCGAAAATCGTCGGGAGAATGAGAATCCATCAAAAAATCGGGAGGTCAACAATTTTTCTGGGTTCGCTGTTGCTCACTCTGAGGGGAAGACACTCATCATAATTTTTAACTCACACAGCTTAAAGTTGTTAGTGGGCATTATTATTCCTTTATAATTTTCATAAGCGGCTCTCAATCCGTTTCGGACGTGGACCACAAAAAAAAAATGAAAAAATAAAAATTAACATGCATTTTTTTTCAAACGTCTACATTTGAAAATCGGAAAAAAAGAAATGAGACGCACGCAAAAATTTACGCATGACTCTTCCTCTAATGACTCAGTTTTTTTTTCTTTTTTTTTTTTCTCTACAAGTTACAAGAGTCATACTGTTTGAGTCTAGAGGCAACTTGATATTTTTTCCTCTTTTCACTGGCTTCCGATTCTAAGGATTGGTTCAGTGAACTACCAAGTATTAAAACTTTTCGTTTATCTAAATCTGAAGGGTTAGGCGTACTTGAACACCCAATCGTTCAATTTTTACAATGCTCATGAATTGTGTATTTGTCTGAAGGGACCGTTGCATTCTGAAGTGCACTTATAATTGAGTTAGCATGACTTTATGATCCATAAAAGCCCACGAGAACATCCGTCCACACCTGCAATCGGCCAGGTAAGGGCCGAAACGGTAATTGCAATCACGTGGTTGCCATTAGTACTCTACATAGAATTTACAGAAAAGTCTCATCCCCTTGTTGCTACTTCAAACTGTCAGAACTTATTGTAAAATCAATCGACACTCGTAAAATTAAAATTGAAATAAAAATGACGCCTACGAAACTGAAAACTGAACGGAGTTCTTGGAAAAGCTCTAAGTTTAAATGTTATATGTTTGGTCCCTAATCAATTTCCAGAAGTCGTCGTCTCCTGAACGAAGGAGCGTAACTCCAATCCAGGGTTGCCAAATTGACTCGAACAATTAATTTATTTTACAAAGTTGTACCTTCGCAATTTTTATTAAACATGTTTCTGATTTTTGCATCAAACCTGAGGGAAAATCAAAGAAATTTTCAGTTAGGAATGTCTCAGATTATCCTAGTTAATATGCGATTTGCGAGGGGAGATTTGGCAACATTGAAATGAAGTTACGTTTTTTCGTGAGGAAAAGGACGAATTGCAACTATGCTGATTCAATCCCGCACGACGTGGCGTGCAAATTGACAACGGTGCAGGAAAGCGAAAACAATTACCTTTGATTGTTTCGAGAGTAAATTAAACATGTCTGCGACCTATTCCGCCTCTACGCAACAAGGCAGCAGGTTAAGACTTATGATCGAGTCGCGTCCACCTGGACGACCTATTCATTTTCTAACCACCTATTGAGCGTAATTGATTTGTTGGCAAAATACTAGAGGCAAACGCCTGAGTATTTCACTCGGACAGTGGCTTAGTGTAAAATAAAAAGGACTGAAACGATCCAGTTTATCAAAATTAGGCTAGGCTCTCGACACAGAGTTCTAACGACTGAACTTCCCTAATTTTGGGTCGCTGAGTTCAAAAATGATTTACAGTTATTATTTGTTTAAACAATTGGATCATTTTTGTGTGGAGATTCCGTAAGGTTGAATGTTCCACTCCGTACTAGTTTCAAGTTTTCAATATTGGTAAATAAATAATTTTATAATAAAAAAAAGGTTTTTCAGAGGTTATATAATGGAGACTTCAGGCAAGAACGGAGGTTATTTTTGGACTAAGCTACCCAAAATCAGTAATATGTAGCCATTAGATCTTAATATATTGGTCAGTATTATACTGCCGTGCTAAGCAGACCACCGTCGCCAAAAATCCTTCGGAAAATCACGATTTTTCAGGAAAATTTGTAATTATTTCACCTCCAATTTTTCACAGGATTTCGTTCCTAATGTGATTTAAAAAGACTGAAAATTTGAAGGAAATATATTCACAACTTTCTACAAAAATAAATATTTTCAAAGAAAAAATTTGGCAACATTTGAATGCTTTCACGGCTTTCTTCCTCAGCACGGCAGTTAACTGCCGTGCTAAGGAAAAACACCGTATGAGCATTCGAATGTTGCCAAATTTCCCCTCAGAAAATTTCTATTTTTGAAGAAAGTTATGGATATTTTTTCTCGAAATTTTCAGACTTTTTAGGTCAAGTTTTGAATAAAATCCTCCGAAAAATCGACGGAGTAATGTTCAAAAAAGTTCCTAAAAATTCGTTGTTTTTAGAAGTAAATCTGGCGAAGTTTGATGGCACATGCGCCGTTCTTTCTTATCGCGGCAGCATAGGAAGCCCCTAGGATCTAAAATACCCGGGTCGGTTCGATCAGTGTAACATCGAGACTAGACGGAGCAGATTGGAGAATCTGATCTCCTTTCCTCCGCAAAATGTCTTTCCTTCATGAATAAATAACACTTCGGTCCTCGAATTTTCAGCAAGAATAATAAATATGGTGGGAGAAGAAACAGTATCCATGTTAAGTAGGTAAACAAATACTAAGCCGCACGGATTAACGGAGAGGCAGGCGTCATCTATTATTTTTTGAACTCGCGCCAAATTTTCGGGGAAACGGCCACCAGCACCCATCACTGAGCCATTAGATTACATTGAAATACGAAAACGCTGGATGAGAGAGGGGGAGGAAAAGAGAGAGAGATTCAAAGTTGCCGGATTGAAATCATCATTTTTTCGCTACCAACGATTCTGAAATATGTGCGGTTAGTTGGAAAACGTATAAAAGTAATTTGAATTACACAGGGTATGTTGTTTTTTTTCATTTTGGGGAATCCTGATTTTTCCTGATTTTTGACTGCTAAATCCTGATTTCATAATTTTTCCAAATCCTGATTTTTTGCGGACAAAAATTGGCGAATATAACTTCACAAAAATAGCTTTATAAAAAAATCTGATCGGACGGCCGACTTTTCTCAAATCCTGATTTTACGACCGATTTTTTCTCAAATCCTGATGAAATCGGGATTAAATCCTGATTGACCTCAAATCCTGATAGAATCGGGAAAATTAAGCAAGTCCTGATGCTAAACACCCTGTTGCACTTAATGGACTACGTTTAGCTCAAAGGAACCAAGCCACGTCAGCTATTACCAAATTTAACTGCAAAATTTAAAATGATACAAGAAAATGTTGGTGAAGATTCCTTTGAAAATTTGAAGGAATTCGCTTCGTAGTATGCAGGAAATTCACTGAAATTCACACAAAAATCCGCGTAACCGTTTTCATGTAAAAAATTAAATTGCCCAGTTACATTTTGCAATAGCTGGTGTGGCTTGGTTCATTTTTGCTTAACGCAGCCCAATCGAACGGTTTCAATATTTTGTTTTCGTAAAAATTTACGATTTTTTTCGCATTTTCTTACGCATACTGCAATATTTACATTCAAGAGAGGTGAAACTATCACCGACGAAACGCAAGGTTTCGTCGTCAATGGTCATAGCGCATCTTTTCGGGAGCATATTCTACCATTTTATATTTTTCACCCGTTTTGATTCACTATAACAGATGTTAATGTACGTAGGATTTTTTGAGTATCTACATTGGGAGATATGGACACTGAGTCCCATTAAAGCTACTTCAGAACCGATTAAATGCCCTCACTCCCTCCACAAAAGTACTCAATACAGTTTTTCGTAAAGGTTCATTACATTCTATTACCATGCTACACTAGTTTTTTTCTTCTTCTTTTGTTTCTTTTATTGATCCGTAGTATTTACTTCCATCACAGAAATGGTTTTCCTTTTCCGCGCAACTTACGTACTTGTAACTATTAACGGTTTCTTCTCATTTTCGTCGAAACTGTTGTTCAATCGGCTCCAGTGCCTAATGCGGCATCATGGGAATTTCTCCATGCGACGATTCGGTTCTACTGACCTCTTGGACATGCATATTTTTAGACTAGGCCGGACGGGAACTCGCTAGGAAAGCACCGCAAATCAAAACACAAACAGGATGCGTGTGACTTAATTTTACGACACGAAAATTTACTCCACCTCGTAAAAAGCTACACTGGATTAAATCTTGGCACATATTCCTCATTCTCTTGCTCACGCTAACCCGATACTAATCTCTGTGACGTAAGGAGGGACAGATGAGCAGGGCGAATACTTTAAAATTAATTAAAACTGCTAAGATGAGAACATAAAAATGCGGGGTCGAATCTGATGTTTATAGTTTTCGCTCACGCTGAGGTTAAGGAAATTTAGTTCGGCAACATTTATTAACTTAGGATCTCAAATTATTAAAAATAGGGATCATCGATGGGCGACATAAATGAGAATATTTGACCCGACGGATATATTTCGTTTATTTTCCGGGAGCTTTCGAATGCTTTCCACAAAAACTCAAACTTAAAAAAAAAAATAAAAATCTTCAAGAATGATGGCCCAACCTGATTATTTGTCTATTCCAATGTTTAAAGCAGCCCTCTCGCAAAAAAACATACGTGGACACGGAAAAAGTCCTCGATAGTAAGAACTAAAGCATTTATTAAACTGACTTTGGTTTGAAAAATCGAAAATGTATAAAAAAAACTGAGCAGAAAAACTTTAGCTGATAATGAGCATGTCTTTTTCCCCTGGAAAAATTTTTCATGCGTGGTGAACTGAAGATTCGGCTCTGTTTATCGAAGTATAGCTTACTGGCAAAATGTCGGTTGGCTCAACCGAAGGTTAAGGACCGTTCAAGGGTCAGTTCCCGAAGTTACCCTGTTCAATCGCACTCGAGATTTGCAAAAATTGTCCCTTTGATGATAATATCCTCACCCCCAGGTCTGAGTATCGCAAGTGTCATGCGACGTTTAAAAATTTCCATACTGCCTTTTTATTGTTTTACAGAGAAGTTGTTGGTTGAATCTGTTTGAGAAATTTCTCTGTAAAAAAACAAAATGGCGGCGGAAATTTTTAAACGTCGCTTGGCGCTTGTGATACTTTGGCCGGGAGGTGGCGATATGTCAAGGATCTCCTTGAACCTCTCCTAATCAATATGTAAACCATATAGGGCCCTCTGAGGAAAGGAGCTGTTAAAATTAAGAGAACGACTATGAATACTGCTGCGCTAAGGAAGAACGCCGTAAGAACCTTCATACGTTGCCTTTCCTTCGACAAATCACGAATTTTTGACAAAATGTGTGAAGATTTTCCTTCTAATTTTTCAAAGAATTTTGTTCGTAGTTCGAACTAAAGTGTCTGAAAATTCCAAGACAAGATATTTATTTACTTTTTTCCAGAATAAATATTTTCTGATAGTTAATTTTGCAACATTTGAATGTTTATAAGGCGTTCTTCTTCACGGCAGAATACGGCCATTAGTCCTCTGGAGTGAAAAGTAATTGGACCGAGTTTAACAGAAAAGAACCAAGCCACATTAGCTATTGCCAAATTTAACCGGGCGATACAATTTTTAACGAGAGAACGTTCGTGCGGATTCCTTTGAAATTTTTCAGGAATTTGTTCCAAACTATGAAGGATTTTCACTGCAATTTGCACGAAAATTCGCAGAACCGTTTTCATGTAAAAAATTAAAGTGCCCAATTAAATTTGGCAATAGCTGATGTGGCTTGGTTCCTTTCTGTTTAACGCGGTCCAATTACCGAACTTATCGGTTCGTACAACTTAACGCATACTCTGCCGTACTAGAGAAGAACGCTCGAGAACATCCGAGAATTGCAAAATTTTCTACGATAAAATGTTTATTTTGGGGGCAAATTGTCGACGTTTTTCCTTGAAATTTTCAGACTTTTTAGATCAAATTACAAGCAAAATTACCAGAGAAATTGGAAGAAGAATATTCAAAAATTTCCTTGAAAATTAGTGATTTGTTAGAGGAAATTTGGCAACGCCTGAAGGCTCATACGGCGTTCTTCCTTAGCACAGCAGTACTGGTTTCTTAGCTCGGTTCACTTTACGATCCGTCGAGGTAAAAAGGAGTGAAGACGGCGAACAAATTGTGTGCACATCCTTCGATGACGTTGGTGGGCGTATATTTGGAGCACGGAGGGGGTTGGGGAGGAGGGTACTTAATGGTCTAGGAGAGAGCCTTGGGAGCAGTGCAGCTTTGCCGGATGGAGTAGTGGACCGAGTCGAAGTGAATTCTGGAGCATTCTCAGTGGTGACAATTTGGCAACGCTGGGCGGTGGATAGGTCGCGAATGAGAGTGGAGGTGTCTGGTGCTGGGTGCATCGGGTTCGAACCTCGTACATAATTTATAAACACGCCCCCTGTCCCTGTCCTCCACTCCATTCGCCAACGCTGCTGCCGCTGTGGCGCTGAGTGCGCTCACACTTGGAGCTTTGAGCGACCTTAAAGGTAAAAATCCCTCTTCGTCTCACGGATCCAAAGGCTAGGAATTGATGATGAGATAACCGCCAAATTTGCAGAAATTGAGCTTTTGACGAAATGCTATACTTTGAGGGCGGATGCATCTCACTGCCGAACGATCCTACCAAAAATTGGTCGTTCTCCTCACGGGAGGTCGTAACCGCAGTCAAATGCTGCCTTTTCTTTCGCAAAGTGCATTTTTACCAAGAGAATTTCGGTAATTTCTGACTGAAATTTTCACTGACTTTTTTCGGATCTTATGCAAAAAAAAAAAAAAAAAAATGAAAGAATTTGTGAAAAAATTGTAAAGGTATATTTTTGAAAAGAAAATTGAATTGTTCGAGTCAATTTTGCAACCTCGGAATGGAGTCACGTCTTCGTCCCGAAAACGACGAATTGCACTTCAAACGTATTTTCTTATGATTTGCATGTTTGCTTTGGTGGAAAAAGAGCGCCACCCTCTTTGTGTGACCGTGGCCTTAATATGAATAGTATGCAGAACATTGGTTGGTTTTACGAATGTATGTATAAAGAATTGCCAGAAGAATCAAGTTTATCATGTTTTTTCAGAACTTGATTATCGGCAAGGATCTGCAAAAAATCATAAAGTGCGCCAAAATTGACGTCGTTATGGACAAAATAGTAAAGAGCTGCACGTTGCTGCTGTTTTGAGTAAAATTATCACCTTACCTGTGAATTAATAGCCTTAAAATTTGCTTTTCGTTCATCAACAACTCGTAAAATACAATAGAGTTGCCGTTTCCTAGAATGCTACTAAAGTCAGTACTTAGGACAAACCTGAGGCCCTCGCAGATTTTAAGTCCACTAATGGAGGAATCGTGGGCTGCGAGTGATTTTGGGTCTCATTATTTTATTTTAATTTATGGCAAATTTTGGTAAATAATGTTGACCATCATCAGGGCAGGATTAAGAAGGTGGCCACATGGGCCGCGGCCCATGGCGGTAAATTTTGCAATTTTTTCTTTAAATGTAGGTATAAAAATAAAATTGCAAACGGAAAAAGGCGACAAAATCTTTCATTTCCTGTGAGTATCGTAATTTCTAATTTTGTCGTTTTGCGGTGATACAAAAGACAGCACCTTTAATTAGTCGAGTTATGAGAGAAACCAAACACGCAATTTGGCCAGAACGCTCATTTATGAACATTCTTGGCCGTTTTGGTCTGACATTGGAATCTGAATTTTGACAGTGACATTTTTGTGTCAAAGGGTTGGCTGCCCTTTCATTAGTGAAGTTGAGAGAGAAAACGAACACGTAATTTGGCCTGGAGCAGCGCGGCCCAGAGAGCAATGATGACGAGGACTTGAGAAGAAAAGGAGAGACCCTCGGCGCGGCGGTCGGCATGTACGAGGGGCGTTCAATAAGTAAGTATCCCCCCTCTCTAAAATCAATAAAAATGGACCAATTTTAAAAAAACTTGGGCTCAAAATCTTTCTTAGGATATACTGAGTTCAACAAAACAAACCGCAACAAAATCGGACTATATGCGGCCGAACGCGAGCCGTTTGAACGCGCCGAGGCGCTCGACGCTCCCGCCGAATCCGCGGGATTTGAAGTCCGCGACAGGAGAAGAGCTTCTCTGCCAAAGCCTCAGTCGTTCATCACTGACGAAAAATCAAAGAAGTTTTTGTAGAATAAAGGACTTACCTCACTTCTCCACATAACCAGCTCGATCCAAGCAGGTCTGATACTGAGACTAAGAGAACAGCTTTTGGATGCCACGCGCGTAGAAGTCTTTCAGCTGACCGGGGATGAAAGAGTGGACGGCTTGTTTGACCTCTTCCACTGATTCAGAATTAACTCCTCCGAGTTCATATTTGAGATACGATACTAAATGGCAAACCGGACCACCATTCATTCCCGTTTCTGAAATCTGAACTCGGGGGAGTTAATTTTGAATCAGTGGAAGAGGTCAAACAAGCCGTCCACTCTTTCATCCCCGATCAGCTGAAAGACTTCTACGCGCGTGGCATCCAAAAGCTGTTCTCTTAGTCTCAGTATCAGACCTGCTTGGATCGAGCTGCTGGTTATGTGGAGAAGTGAGGTAAGTCCCTTATTCAACAAAAACTTATTTGATTTTTCGTCAGTGATGAACGACTGAGGCTTTGGCAGAGAAGCTCTTCTCCTGTCGCGGACTTCAAATCCCGCGGATTCGGCGGGAGCGTCGAGCGCCTCGGCGCGTTCAAACGGCTCGCGTTCGGCCGCATATAGTCCGATTTTGTTGCGGTTTGTTTTGTTGAACTCAGTATATCCTAAGGAAGATTTTGAGCCCAAGTTTTTTTAAAATTGGTCCATTTTTATTGATTTTAGAGAGGGGGGATACTTACTTATTGAACGCCCCTCGTAACACGTAGTAGCGCCTACAAGACTGCATGAATACTTCAAGCATAGCGTCAAACATAGTGCGGTCAGCAGCGGTCGCCGTGTAACGCATAGCGCCTACAAGACTGCATGAATACTTCACGCATTGCGCCAAAGTGCGATCAGCACGGCGCGGCGGTAGAAGTTAAAATTATTGAACCACATTTGTGATAGTTCTTTCATAATTTTTTTGTCCATTTCGTATTAATGGAAGGCATTGTCCACACAGAGACAGGTTTACGGAACGTAACTTTCGCGCCAAGTTCTGTGGATTCTTGCTAGTAGTGTTGACAGGGCTTCCGCAAAAAATGTATCCAACACGAGTAAACGCGTCTTATGCATTCCTCTCCCTCCGGCACGTTCACTTGACGTTTTTTATTGATGTTTCAAAACGAATGAGATGGGGGCGGCAAGTAGGTAAATCCGGCCCTGACCATCATCATAATAAATTAAAAAATACAGGTGATGATTTTTATGAGCTGGAAACCCACGTACCCACGGCATCGCCAGTCGCTGCGCGCACATAAACTAGTCGCAGAACTACTGGGGTATACTACTGGGTTACTAGGGGAAATGTGACTTCATCAACGCTCCACTGCATAACGACTCTAGAGAACCCTATGGCCAAAACTTCAACACAAAAGCCGGCAAATCATAGCATGTACTAAGCTGCTGTCTTATACCTTACATAAGATGTAAAAGGTCATTTGTACGCGGAAAAAACCCTTTGACAATTTTTAAGAATTCAAAGAATTTTTTCCTGAAGGTCTTTTGGATAATTATTGATAATTTCACACTCTAAAAAAAAGTTACGGGCTATATGGACAAACCGTCCATTCTAGGCTCGGAAACCAAAAGTTCCGGGTGCTGGAGCCTAATCTTTGCCTTCTCCGGGTACTACGTCAGGAACTTTCGGCTTTTGAGCCCGGAACGCGGAGGAAATGTCTGTATAGCCCATAAGTACGGCTCCCACGGCCGCAGTGTTTTTTTTTTTTTCTTCTTCTTTTTTTCTTTTTTTGTGCAGGATTCGTTCAGTAAAATTTTCTGCTAGGACGCTACCAGGTCCATTTTCTAAAACTACATTTTTGTGGTTTTAACTGTTCTCTTCAGTAAGACGGCGGCATTCTAATATCACTAAGCAAAAAAACACGGTATTCAATATTGGCCGTGCCATACTGTTCGATTCGCGGCATAACCGAGCTTTCCTGGGGTTCGACTTGGTTTGAAAGCTCGGTTGCAAGAACGGATGCTGCGGCTCATATGAGGTTTTATTTGTTTTGTTTATTCGCCATCCAATAACGCTTACAGAATTAAAAATTTACATCAAAAGAAAATAAAAATATCACAAGAGAAAAAAGAAATTTAAATACAAAATGGTTACTGAAATGCCCGTGATCGTCTAGTGGTTAGGACCCTGCGTTGTGGCTCATATGAGTGTAGAGTCCTGGCCAAAGGGAACATTAAAAACACAGGATTAGAGACGGATGATGGGTGAAAGTGGTGTTAAGTTGTGCGGACCCGTGACCTGCGTTACGTGCGTTACGGGGTTCGACCCGACAACCGTGATCCGAGGTTGGAGTCGCGTGAGACTGGGGCTGGAGGTCTGACAGGAGGGTCTCGGACGTGGGGATTCGCGGCGTCGGGGTCCCAGCGGGAGCTGTTATCAAGCCCATCCTTCATCGCTATCGGACGAGTGTTGCCAACTACTCGCCAATTACCGCGTGTCCCGCTCCCATTGTCCCGTGTCGCCGCGTCCCGTGTCCGATCCTATCGCCCGACGCTAACGCCGACTACCGTTCACGCACCGGATCCTTACCGCCGCGACGCGCCGCACAATGGATCGAGTCATTAGGAGAGGTCGGATAAAATTTGGAAACTTCAAAAGCTTATAACTCCGTTATTGCCAAACTTTGAGGTTCTAAAAGTGGCTGCATTGGTTTTCTCGTAAAATTTTCTTCTGAAGGCACCTCTTAAAGTTTAAAATGTGACGATATTAACACCAAAATTTGCACTTTTAGTCAAACATTTCATGTGCAACCGCTCTGATGGACTCGATCTACTGTACGGCGTACAGTGTACGCCGCTCTGACCGCGAATATTCGCACGGGGCGAAAACCCAAGCAAAATATCCGCTATGGACCACTAACAAGGTACGGGGTTGAGGTATTCTGATACATGTTTCTGAACCAAAATTTAACGTAGAACACGATTCGCACGACGGAAATCACTAAAATTATCTCCTAATCAGGATTATTTGTAATGTTCCTTGACGCTCAAATTCAAACCTCCCGCTCATGAGCACGCAGCGGTCTACGTGAGTCAATCGCGTAGTAAAAGTTGCCGCAACAGACAAGCAAACAGGTACGGAGGGATTTCAGTGGTGGAAGCTGGTGGTTGCAATGGTCAAAGGAAGAAGGTGATAGACTAACTAACGGCGACCCACAAAGGTAGAGTCTCTTTTGGGTTGCCGTGGGTCTATTCATAGTTACACTAGTGTTAGTAACTACAGAAGTTAATCCATCATTTACATTTTCTACCTTGGTCTATAAGCACCACCCACTTCAACCAATAGGATCGCTCTATACTCCATACGTCTTCGTTGTCTATCGCTTAGTCTATCAATTTCAATAATCAGCCCACTGGTGATCTATGGTGGAGATTCTTCGTGAACCCAACCTGAATATGGAATGTACGCATTAGAAAGTTGATAAAAGGTTGAACGGTTACTGGCTACTGCAGTCGCTGGAATGAGTGCGGTCGGACCGACAAAAGACGAGCTTCGAGAACCGCTTGTGTCTCGTTTAAAAGTGGGCATGCGCTCAACGGTCGC
The DNA here is from genome assembly GCF_001854935.1 of Bemisia tabaci. Lineage (NCBI taxonomy): Eukaryota > Metazoa > Arthropoda > Insecta > Hemiptera > Aleyrodidae > Bemisia > Bemisia tabaci. Next base: position 4,773,759 of record NW_017566728.1, read on the forward strand.
GGCAATGGATAATTCAATTTTTACTCGGCGAAATAGAATCGCAAAAAAACCCGGCAATAATAGATAAGTAAGTACCACTAAGTCATAAATGGAGGCTCATAAACCATGAAGAGGTAGTGATAAAGTGAGCTAGGCGTTTACTGCGCACTGCCGCAGGGATGAGAATATTGGCTTTAAAACAAAAACGCGGACATAAAATCCTGAACGGAGCTCGTAAAAACTCCACTTTCGAGAATAACTTCATTTGTTGGCCACGACTTCTGATCTGGCGGCCGCGGCCGGAGGAGCCCTTTGCGAGAATTGCAGCAGCTCCTGTTGGCTGTTGGCACTTTCAGAGAGCAAGCAGGTAGCACGCACTGAAAAAAAAATATCGGTGTATTTACTAAGAAAAGGGTAAAATTACCAAGAATTCAGGGTTATATTTGATCCCAGTTTTTTCTTGGTAAAATTACCATTTATGGAAATGGTAATTTTACCGAGATTTCTCGGTAACTTTACTGGACCTTAGAAAAAACGCCGATATTTTTTATCGACTTTGGTAGAATTACCGAGATAAAATGGCAAAGTTACCGGGAATTGATTACCAATAAAAGTGGTATTCTTACCTGGGAAACAGTAAAAATACCGGTTTTTAGGTAAGCTTACCCGTCTGTCTTGGTAAAATTACCTATAATTGGTAAAAATAATGAGATGGTAAAGGTACCAACGGACCTTGGTAAAAACGCCGAGAATTTTTTTTTTCAGTGCGATCTCGCGGGATTCAAGTTGACGCAACCCTCGGAAGGAGGCTTTGCGCTCAGTTCTTCAACCAAAAAAGGACCTTTGCTTTCTACGGCCTTTGAGAGGCAAACTCACTTGTTCAATCCGAAAACGACCCGACTTCAAAAAAAGCTTGAGAAGACCTCTAAAAGAGCCACGCAGCTTAAAATTCTACAACGGACCCCTCTCAGGAGTGGGGGCGGGGGGATTTGCAGTTTTAATACTTTTTCTTGCAAAAAATTTCGCGAAAGATACGATGGGCGATGGCGCCACTGGTTTTCTCTGAAAAAACTCCAAAACTAAAAGAATGTTCTTAGCATTCAGCCCGAAATGGAGAGAATATTCCACGCTACCCTAAAAGTCCACTTCTGGATCAAGTCAAACTCTTCATGCAAAGATAGGGACCAAATACGGTTAGCAAGATTGTCGTGTGTTCAGTTTTGAAGTCTCCAAACAAAGTGGCAATCCTGTTAATGTATTTGATCCCTATCTTTGCATGGAGAAGGTAACCTGATATAAAGGTGGACTCTCAGGATAGCGTGGGATATCCCCTCCATTACGGCGTCAACTTTGAGAGCTCTTTCTGCAATTTTGAGGTTGTTTCAGAGGAAACTAAGGGCACCGTCGTGTTTCTTGCAAAACTTTACATAGGAATCGGTGCTTAAATCGAAAATTTCTGACTCATGCAAGAGCTTCAATGTGACTCAGGTGTTTCATTTCGAAGTTTCCCACACTGAAAAACGCAACTCGATCCTCAGGTTACAACATTGACTCAAACGACTGATTTTTACAATGCTTGTTGAGCGTTAAGTCACAGCGGTCAGAGGGGACTCTTAGTTATCCGTAAATTCTTTCAAATTTGGTAGAGATTATGATCGAAAGAGTGCTTGAGAGTGGAAAAGAGAAGGGAAGAGAGAGAAAAACGAGATGCAGAGGGTATTTGTTCTACAGTAAACACCAACCTGCTAATCAATGGTGACGATTCGAACCCGGCACCGAACGAACATAACCCACAAAAACAGGATAAAAGCAGTATTTCTGGCAATTAACACTCGAATTTTTTGTGTGACGTAAAATTTGGCCCGAGAGAGATCAATGTCTTATCAACTTATTTTCTGTTCTATGAATCCAAGATCTGCCAATATCTCGGAATCACATATTTTTCAACACGAGTTCGACGGAGTGCACGGAAAAAAATAGTTCTGTTCATAGGGCTCCTGTACTTTTTTTGTCACCGCTACAGAAGTTTTCGTCATGAGGACAGAGTGCACTGTGCACACTACCGAAGTTCTATTTTCACGACGGAAAATGCCTGTAAGTATAACAAAGAAAATGCGGGAGCCTTGTGAAAAAAAGGTTCTGCCATTTAGCACCGACTATTATTTCGCGTGTGGGATGGATACTATAATATGATGGGACGGTATTGGCAAAAATATTCAATTTAAGGCAAAACATCAATTACGGCAAAGGGTTCTCTTGTTGATGACGACTCAGCCCAGATAACAATAAAACATCAACGTGATGTTCAAGTGATCATATGCGGCACAAAAAGATCTTCAACGATCATAACCGCAGATTTACCGGATCCGGATCGCTGAATTTCTTTACTCGGAATTCACGGGGCAAAATCATCGAGTGCGTCCAGGTAAAGAAATTGCAACAGGCCGTGTCCAATCAGGGAACACTGCTGAGATGATCGCAAAAAAAAAATTTCATACATTGAATGGTCATTTGATTTCATGATGAAGTTGTATTTTTACTGGGAAGTTCTTTATTCTTTGACAAACAATTTTAAATTCAGGGGCAAAATATGTTCAATCTCTCCGCCATCAACGATTTCCCGGTTTATTTGTAATTTAATCGCGAGAAGGATCTATGTAACCACTATTACAGCTAAATGATTGACTAGGGATAAAAAGCTTCTTGGAACATCCTTTTCCGGGAAAAAAGGTATCATGGGCTTTGACATGACAAATTTTGTTAAAACTGATTGATTGTACAACTTACGGTTGAAAGGATGTAGTCCGTCAGATACACTTACCTAGAACAGAAAAAAAAAAACATAAATTACTTCATCGAGAAAACTCTGAAGCACACATTAACGGACACGCACGGGCCCATTCTAGTGGGCTGAGGGTCATGGACTTGCTTAAACAGTTTCCCCACTTTGATGTAACCCTTAACACACCAATAAAGTTTTTACTCGCGAAGTCCCAAGTCAGGTAAAATTGAACCTCATTTAAATACAGTGATTTTGATAGTTTTTGAGGTAGCGTGTCCGTCATTTCTTGTTTTGAAGGTAAGAAATACTTCTTTTGAAATGTTCACGTTTTGGTAACTTGCCGGCGCTCTCTCAACTTCCCTCCATATCCGTCCTGAGTCCCAAATTCCCCACAAGAAAGAGTCAATTTGACCCGGCTTGAGATTTTTAGGGGTAGACATCAAAATTAAAATTCTCAGACACGATACAACTCTCGCAAGAATACCAATCTTCAGATGTGCGCCCTTTAGGGTGATTGAAAGACCTGTAAACTTTTATTTTTTATTTTTTTGAAATGAGTTTTAATTTAGACACATCATGGCATATTTTGAGCAAATTAAACCGTAGCATTTCTCTTTCAAAAATAACCGACTCGTCAATGCACGTTGATTGCAATACTGCAAATAATACGAGCGGAGCCAACACTGCAACGGCGCAAAAGCGCGAACGGGATGGATGTGTGGACGACGGCGCGGCGCAGAGATACAACTAATCGTGCTTGATGGATGTCCGTGTTGCGTCGGCAAAATTGAAGGCGCTATGGCGCGAGGCGTGAACTCGGAATGTTCCGCTCTATTCCGCGGACAAGGTATCGCTCAGATTCGGGGGAAAAGTTGTAAAAACGACGCTCGATTACGTCTCTTTTATCGTCAATTATGGTGCTAACGTGCCCCTTGAAGCACCACTACAAATAAGACATACGGAACCACCAACACAGCATGAAGGAGAGCAAGGGAAAGGGCACACTGACGACGGCGCAGAGATACAACTATTCGTGCTTGATGGATGTACGTGTTGCGTCAACAAAATAGAAGGCGCGATGGCGCGAAGCGTAAAATCGCGATTCTCCGCAGCTCCACTTTAAATTGCCAATAAGGTGCCGCTCGGATTCGGGAGAAGAGTCAAAAGACGAGGCCCGATTATATCTTTCCTATCTTCGGATGTATTACTTACGTTGCCCTTGAAGCACTACTATGAATAAGACAAACGGAAACAAACGAAATGTGGAAATAGAGCAACAGAAAGGACGCGGGTTGATGACAGCGCAGAGATACAACTATTCGTCCTTGATGGATGTCCGTGTTGCGTCTGCAAAATTGAAGGCGCGATGGCGAGAGGCGTGAACTCGGAATGCTCCGCTCTATGTGCCAAAGAGGTGTCGCTTGAATTCGGGCGAAAAGTTCATAAACGAGGCCCGAATACGTCTCTCCTATCTTTTGCCGAGTTGACACTTGATTTTTTGTGTGTGTGTGGGGGGGGAGGGGTGGGAGAGGGTGTGTGTGTGTGTGTGAAATACCCCTTGCTCTTATTAATATGTTGTAAAAATGAGCCCGATAAAATAAGCTTCGCTAAAGGAGCACTGGTGGAATTCAGCGGGTTGCGCTGGGCAACTGAGCAAGTATATATTGAAGTTATTATTTTGCATCATGCATGATTCAGTCCATAATCCAATAGCGTAGGCGCGAAGTATCCTTTCCCCTTCACGTTTACTCCACAGGGAGCGCAATTGCAAACTAGAGAGACAACATGAGAAGAATCGTGAGAGGGGAATTAGACTGGATTACAGGCACATGCTCACGGTAACCTAACAATAAAGCTCTTACAGGCATATTTTATTCCTCAAAATAATACGCCGGTCAATGTGATGCCATGAAAATGCTTGTGAGCCTTCCTCTGCTCCAAGAATATGCTTAAATTATTGCGAGCGACAAAGATGATTCGAAAAAATAAAATGGAATCAGAGATTCGGAGACACTGCGACCGAGATACGTGGTTTCAGAGTTGAATCACTGATATTTTTTAGCGCATGGGTGACGTCTATTGATAGGTGAGCCACGGAATTCATTCAGATACTGGTGTTAGCTCATTTGAGAATGCACATTTTTTATGCTACTCAAAAGTGCAGAAGTGGATGCTTGCGGTAAGTGTCGGCTACAGCCATTAGGCCAAGGACGTCGAGTTCTGGCATTCTGACTCTTCTATCATAGGTTTTTGGATATGCCGAAAACAGAGACGCAAAACTAGCGTGGATATCGTAGAAAAACATGACATAGTTCACGGTTAAAATTTACATTGATAATTACTTATACCTGGTATTCCAGGTTTTTCTTTTTTTGCTGAAGGAAGAGTTTACTGACGCGCCGGTAAACTTTGTCATTGTTACTCCCTATTTTCCGTCCTGACACTTTGATTTCCTCTTAAGAGATCAGTTATTAGAGATTTTCCAAGTTATTTTGTGCCAAAAAATGTAGTATGAAGCCCTCTGCACGGTGGTGAGGTAATCTAACTCCCCCCCTTATGACCTTACGGCCATATAACTGACTCCATCCTAGGTGTTGACGGCTTCCGCGGAGACAACAATGTTCCGAAAGTTCGATTGAAAATACAGTTTAATACGATCATATCGAAGTTTGCACATAGCGTCAAATCGCTCTTAACAGAAATTTTCCTTGGGTTAACTACAGAAAATGCCTATTATTGATTGGACTTGCTCCTAAAACAGTGGAGATTTTGCAGGTTGGCAACTCTGTTTTTCCTCCATTTAAACCCATGAAAAATATTGACTTACGGCGAGGCAAGCTGTCCCAACAAGAATCGATTGTTTTACATACATTTAAATACAGGAAAAACAGTGTTGCCAACTTGAAAAAATTGCCATCGAATTTCCATCCCGCCCCGAAAGATTCCGTTTCATCAGGAGTTACTGATTACAAAGGGAGCAAATCTTACGTGATTCAAAACGTTACGGGTTGGTGTAGACGAGGCACGATGCGACAATAATAGAGATTAATTTCCACAAAAAAAAGCGGCAACAGCTAAATGTTCCATCGACGGGACAAGATTACACACTTAATTAGCGTGCAACACGAATGTGGGTCAAAGAACAGCCAGAAACACCGGATTACGACGGAAATGGAAGGATCTACAGCGCATAACTTCATATTTACGTCAATATTTGTCTCGCGGATAGAAGTGCTGTCATCCACAGCACTGACGCCTTGCTTCCATTCTATGTTCTTCGATGTTTTCTCTGATAAAATAACACCATTGGAAAATAAGCTGCATGCCCGTGGTGATTGCTCACTCTTCCTGTTTCCTGCAAGACTGTGAGGTGCTATTGAAAATTTGAACTAAAAAATCAAGTAGCAGTCGTAATAGTTAGTTAGATAGTTAATTTATTTAAAGACATCCAGCATCTTAGGCTATCAACGTCTTTACAAAGAATTTAGAAGATGGGTGTAAATACAAAAATCTAGATTTTTCAAGTAAGGGAGGCAAAGAGTTTCAGAAGTTTGGTAGTGACATTGGGTTCATCGCATGTTAGTGGGTTTGTATTCCTTTTTACTGTAGGTGAGTAAATCTGTGATTGGAGATCCCTGAGGGCAGAGCAGTCCATAATCACGTGTTTGACGGTTAGAGGTGATAAATTGCAGAAGTTACAGAAGCAAGTTCATCATATGTATATAAACGTTACTTCAGTCTTCAAAGAAAAATGCCTTCAAGATATAATCGAGGCACGTTTTTATAAAAAGAATTATACAATTGGTTCTGAGACACATTATTTTCATAAATTATGTATCTAAAATATTCGCTACAAACTTCATGCGAAAGTATTAGTCACATATCTATGAAAGCGAAAAAAAAGTAAAGGCTGAAGTTTTGAGACACCACGATTTAGGTAAACGTGATCATTAATTTTTTACCACGGCAATGCTCTACGAATATTCGGATGTACAGGAAGGACCTAGAGTACATTTAGAGGAAATTTGTGCTTAAGAGAGGCAAATATGCTCGGACTTTTCACGAGGAAAGAACGGTGAAAAATTGTGCAGAGTTCACACGCTGAAAATGAAAATCATCAACCGTTGCTACAAATTTTAAGATTTGAGTTATTCTTTAAACTTCGAGTTCAGAATAACAAATAATTGTGGCGTTCCCGACCCTAATCGATTTCTGAAAAATGCGCGTATCTTACAATTTCAGGACACCACTCAACAACCCACCGATGACTCCCATATCCAGCGTGGGAACTCAGCATTTTTTTCTCCCGCAGTTGAGTGCGCACTACTGGTTTCATTTAAATTTTAAGGGCATAAATGATACAAAATTCCTTCCGCAACAACCATAAAGTGAGAAAATTTTCTGCGTTAGGGTCGTTTAGTATGTTTTGATGGAGTGCGAATGACGTAAATTCTTCGACCGGTGTTAGAGTCAGGCGCCTTTGGCTCAACGGTTTGCTGCAAAAGCTGAAACGATCAACCAGGCGTTGTTGCGCAATTGCGCATGCTCAACTGCGGCGATGCCACCGTCTCTCATCTCTCGCACTGCGGCCGCTGACCTTCAGATGGCATCGTTGTTGCCGCTATTTTGCAGCAGGAAAATACAAAAAAATGTAGTGCTCCGCCGTAAAAATAGCGTAGGTCTTTTCGAATCGTTTCTTCTGAAAAATACTTATGGTGAAAAAGGTAAATTCCGCAGTATTGCGAAAAAATTTTTTTCAGGATCAAGCAAATGTTTTATTTATTTTTTCATCATTTTTTTTCTTCTCATTTTACACTGAAACACTAGTCACTAGTTTCAGATATTTCAAAAAATTCCGAACTCCGAGGTTTAAGAATGTACCTTCGTACTCTTACAGGACCGAACAGTTAGTTATGGATAGGGGATTCTTTTTCAGTTGTAGTCTAATGCGCCAAAACGTTTTTCGTTCTCCAAATATTTTTGGCTAGATTAAGTTTTTTTGAGG